>JAMFTG010001806.1:15000-51980 GCA_023974075.1 Chaenocephalus aceratus
TTTCAATAATAAATAAAAATGTAGAAACAATTAATTAAATAAAACACTTGTATTTACTTGTACCAGAGTTTTTTTTACACTGTGTTAATAAAGTGTTCCATAGCGATGTCTTTGTTCTCCTCTGAAGCGCCACATACTGTATGCATGATTATAAACCTGACTCTCTTGAATTAAATTATGAGCACTGGCGTGTGTTTGTGTCACACACTCTGTCTTGTGTTCCACAAACACCGAACGTTTCATAACTTCTGTCTCGCGCCATGAGAGGCCTATTGTGAGCTTTATTTTAATTTCAACCTTTCATTCTGCTTCTCGTCAGAGAGAACAAATTGTCTTTTGACCGAGCTGGAGTCTCTCACTCTGTGTGCTGTAACCTTTCGCTGCTAACCGCGGCGCTGGCAGCGTGGAGCTGAGAGGCTGTGAGCGTCTGTGCTGAGAGGAAGACTGCACGACTAAGAAGGTGCTGAGAGGAAGACGGCACGACTAAGAAGGAGGAATATGAGACAATAAGTCAGAATTTGAACATTTCCCGAAAAAGTCAGAAATCTTGGATAAAGGCGAATTATTAGAAACAAGTCAGACTTTAAAGTTTTTCAGAATAGAGAGACTGTGACAGTCTGAGAGGAAGACTCCGCAGGGCTGACACTCAGAGCCTCCCAGTGTATAGAATACTATGACATGTCGCTGTGTGTGAAATGTGGTTTACTTTCTTAAAACCATGAGTCTTCTCCCTTATTTCCCCGAAGTCTGTTTTAGTTACACTCCTGGTTTATTGCAGCTAACGTTGATAGTTCTTCACATTTCTGCTCGACACTAGCTCTTTCTAAATCTGCACAGCTCTCACTTGTTTGTCATATATTATTATATTCTAACTGTACTCAGTCAGAAAAGAGTCCGAATGCTGAGATTTTTAAAAAACAATTGGGAAAAAGACGGAGGAGAAAAAAGTCAGACGTTTTCATAAAAAAAAAAAACTTGAAATTTTCATAAAAATTCAAACTTGACATTTTCATTAAAGGGTTAGGGCAGGGGTCTGCCACCTGTTTGACCAAAAGAGCCATTGTGCTCCTTTTTCCCAAAACATTTTTTGTCTGGAGCCGCAAAACATATTTCATAGGTTTTTATTGTTATATCAGACAAAAACTACAGTTTGTTGCATTTATTAGGCTATTTATTACATGATATAAAACCTCTAATAAGAAACAAAGAACTTTTATAAGGAGAATTAAAAATAATACACAGGCCTACTTTAAAATAAATTAAACACAGCTCTTGGGGAGTCCTCTGCACATTTGAAGGGGAAACAAATATTATTAAAATGGGCCCACTTTGAAATAAATAAAACATATATCTGCACCCTAAAAAGAGTTAAAGGTGGGGTAGGTAAGAATGGAGAAACCAGCTCGAGTGCGCTAGAATTTGAAAATACACAACCGGAAAAAATATGCCTCTTCCTTCAGACTTTCTCACAGAGCCCCTCCCCCAACACACACGAGGGGGCAGTCGACAGGAGCTCCAACAATCCGTGTCAGAGTGAATACACATATTTTACAGAGATGCTGAGAAACCAATGCGAGTTTGGAAAGTTGCACCATTTAAATCTATTCTAGTAAACCTCAACGATGGAAATATGATCAGTGAAAATGGCCGTGACATGGGACTTCACATTTTCATTAAAAAAAATCAAACTTTTGAAATGTTCTAAAAAAGAGTCCGACTTTTGAGAAGTTCAGAAAAAGTCAGAAGTTGGATTAAGAAAGTCCAATTATGAGAAATAAGTCATCATTTTCAGGTTTTTTTTGGAAAAAAGTCAGAATTTTTCGATCCGAGAAGCGACCGGGAAGAGACTCGACCGGGAAGAGACTCAACCGGGAAGAGACAGACGAGAGTCCAACGCTGTGGCTGCGGATCGTTGTTGGGGAACACAGCAGATCTGTGTGCACGCTGTGGGTGTTAATGGCTGTTCCAAAGTGCAACCCTCCCCCTGCTGCCTTGCAATCAGAACTCATATAACTTTAAATAAACGAGGCGTGAATAGCGGTCATTACTGCCTACACAAACCCTCGTTTGGTCAGGAACAGGAAGTGGTTTACCTGGAAACCTTAAAAAGACTTTGCTTTGTCTTTTTTTATTTGAGTTTAATCCTGCAGCTGTATTGTTGTTGACAATTGCCACATATTTCTCATTGACTGGTTTCTTTTGAAAATACAATTGTTATTAAATCTTTTAATCCTTCTTCAGAAATGCTGTTTGTTTCCATGAGATTTAAAAATATCTGGGCTTCATTCACAGTCACACAGTTTCCACCAGGCAGAGATCAGTGTTTCCTTTGTGACATGTCTCGTGTTCACACTGTCCGACACGACTGCCTTGATGTTCGTTATGTAACACACACGCACGCGCACGCACACACTATTGACTTCACCGTGACGTGTGTGTGTGTGTGTGTGTGTGTGTGTGTGTGTGTGTGTTCTTGTGCAACACAGATTCATCCAAATCGCTTCTTTTGTATAACAGTTACACTATGAACCCATTTTCAGCAGAATGGAGTTTCACTGAGAGCAGCTGAACAGGAGGTGGAGTGTGTGTGTGTGTGTGTGTGTGTGTGTGTGTGTGTGTGTGTGTGTGTGTGTGTGTGAGTGTGTGAGTGTGTGAGACAGTTGGGGGTCGGTGGTATCCGGCTTAACCTGATCTGTAGAACAGGAGGATGCTACTCCATTGTCATTTCAGCCCCTTTCTCTCAGGACAGAAAAACATTATCACCCAGTAAAATCTGTCGTGTGTCTTCAGCGGCCGAGGTTACAATATAGAGGTGCGGGAATGAGTCTTAAAGCTGGGAATTAGTTAGAATATCAACACTTCTTGTCCCCTGCTCTGGAAGTCAATGGTTTTCTGAATGTGTTTTTGGTTGTTAGCCTGAAATAAGGTCTGTGGTTAACAGAAGAGATTTTGTTCTACGAAATAAAATACTTCAGTAAATACCCCACTGGTGAATTTAAAAATGGAGGTTCCTAACAAGAGGCAAAATGAGACGACTAAACGTCATCACGACCAACATTAGCCTCCTTTAGCTTAGCGGTGCTGACGTGAAGTCATGTGACCGCGCTGTAGTTCCTTTATAGCCCAGCATTAGCCACCTTTAGCTTAGCGGTGGTGACGTGAAGTCATGTGACCGTGCTGTAGTTCCTTTATAGCCCAGCATTAGCCTCCTTTAGCTTAGCGGTGGTGACGTGAAGTCATGTGACCGCGCTGTAGTTCCTTTATAGCCCAGCATTAGCCACCTTTAGCTTAGCGGTGGTGACGTGAAGTCATGTGACCGCGCTGTAGTTCCTTTATAGCCCAGCATTAGCCACCTTTAGCTTAGCGGTGCTGACGTGAAGTCATGTGACCGCGCTGTAGTTCCTTTATAGCCCAGCATTAGCCTCCTTTAGCTTAGCGGTGGTGGCGTGAAGTCATGTGACCGTGCTGTAGTTCCTTTATAGCCCAACATCAGCCTCCTTTAGCTTAGCGGTGGTGATGTGAAGTCATGTGACCGTGCTCTAGTTCCTTTATAGCCCAACATTAGCCTCCTTTAGCTTAGCGGTGGTGACGTGAAGTCATGTGACCGTGCTGTAGTTCCTTTATAGCCCAACATTAGCCTCCTTTAGCTTAGCGGTGGTGACGTGAAGTCATGTGACCGTGCTGTAGTTCCTTTATAGCCCAACATTAGCCTCCTTTAGCTTAGCGGTGGTGACGTGAAGTCAACGTTAGTTAGGTAGTGAATCAGAGATAGAGTACTCGAGTGCCGATTTTCGGGACTCGTGACTCGACTCAGACTCGTGCACTGATTGATGCGACTCTGACTTGGACTCGTGAATTCTCGCGCACGATGACTTGGACTCGGACTCGAGCAAGTTTTCTCTGGAGTCTGATGTCCTCTATCCTGGCGCGTGCACCTGCGAGGCGAGTTCAGGGACTGGCCCCCGCTGTTCCAGTCTAGAGATGTCTAGAGACACACCCCGCATCGTGCTGTATGCTTTCACACATTCTGCTTCCACATCGGGAAAGAGCAGCGCAAAATGCTCGTTATGTGGAAACAATATTGAAGAGAAGGCTCCGTAACACATGACTCTAAGGATCGAGTTCAGACATATAGGCTGTCTTGAACACTATCATCAGAGTCACGTGATCTAATCAACAAATAAAGATTCAGCCGATAACACGAAAGCACATGGCTACTTAAAGGTGGGGTAGGTAATTTTGGAGAAAGCAGCTCGAGTGCACTAGAATTTGAAAATACACAGCAGGAAAAAATCTGCCACTTCCTCACAGAGCCCCTCCTCCAACACACACGAACGCGCACATGACCAATGAGGGCACGAGATCAGTGTGTGCCCAGATGGGAGGCTGACAGGCAGGTAGGCCATCCAGTTACTTTAGCCGGCTCAGATGATTGTGCTTTTCACAGCGCCACGGCTTCCACAGATGAGATGTTTTTATGGATCTTTTGTCAAAGCACTTCAGATATTCATTGCCATCGATGTTTAGAGGATTCCATGGAATATAACAACAAGTGTATCTCGAGCCGGTTTCTCAAACGTGCCTACCCCACCTTTAACATGCAGAATGACGTTATTTTGCATGCTAAGTAGCCATGTGCTTTCTGGGGCTAAACCTTTATCAGTAAACCGATTTAACCGGTAAAAGTTCCTTCAAAATAAGAGTCCCGATCTTATTACTATCAAAATAAAAGTGCAAAACGAAAACTTTAACATAGGAAAATATTGGCATACAAATATAATCACTTCTCTAAAAGGTAACTCATTTTAAATATAGTTTATTTATATATAATAATAATAATAATAATAATATTAGTAATAAGATTTGTATAGCACCTATTACAGGAGTTGTAGCCAAACTGGCTTCACAGCAGTTCAATAGACAGATTAGTATAACATGACAATATAAAAGCAATGTAGAGGAGCAGCTACATTTCAACACATATATCCACGAAGATTAATACATGAAGACTTGTGACTCGGACTCGACTTGGACTCGACTCGGACTCGACTCGGACTCGACTCGGACACTCCTTGGGTGACTTGGACTTGGACTCGGACTCGACTACGACTCTCCCCTGGTGACTCGGACTCGACTACGACTCTCCCTTGGTGACCCGGACTCGACTACGACTCTCCCTTGGTGACTCGGACTCGACTACGACTCTCCCTTGGTGACCCGGACTCGACTACGACTCTCCCTTGGTGACTCGGACTCGACTACGACTCTCCCTTGGTGACCCGGACTCAACTACGACTCTCCCTTGGTGACTCGGACTCGACTACGACTCTCCCTTGGTGACTCGGACTCGACTACGACTCTCCCTTGGTGACTCGGACTTGGACTCGGAATCGAAGAGTGGTGACTCGAGAGTGACTTGGACTCGTGAATTGGTGACTTGACTACAACACTGTAGTGAATTCTCAAACGTAAGGTGATGTTACAATTTGACACATGTGTTGCTAACATTAGCGCTCTGTGTTGCCCGATCTTGCAAGAGAGATATCACAACATTGTATAAAACACTTTATCTTAACCTTTGCTAAATCAATGGCTGCTCATTCCTTATCCCAATAACAGGTGACTGTTCCGTTGTCTCTGACTGATCCTGAAATCAAAGTCCAGTACATGCAATCTAAGTCATACTGTAGTAACAGTAGGAAACCTGATGAATATAAATACGTAGTACTGTTACAACACCTTTGTGATGACAGATTGTTTGTATAGTTTGGTATGCAGAGCGACGCTAGCATCTTAATTTGATTGTTTTCCAAATGAGGGTGTGACCGTTGCTTCAATTTATAGGCGAAATGAAAACATTCTTCTTTTAGATCACACAGAAAAAGACAATGACGACAAGGAGACAAAAGCAACTACAAAGACCCTCAAAATGACCCTCAAGAGACACAGAATCCCTGCACAACCAGGTTAATCACGACCGGGTTAAACACGACCGGGTTAAACACGACCAGGTTAAACACAACCAGGTTAAACACGACCAGGTTAAACACACCCAGGTTAAACACACCCAGGTTAAACACGACCGGGTTAAACACGACCGGGTTAAACACAACCAGGTTAAACACAACCAGGTTAAACACGACCGGGTTAAACACAACCAGGTTAAACACAACCAGGTTAAACAAGACCAAGTTAAACACAACCAGGTTAAACACGACCAGGTTAAACACGACCAGGCTAAACACAACCAGGTTAAACACAACCAGGTTAAACACAACCAGGTTAAACACGACCAAGTTAAACACACCCGGGTTAAACACGACCGGGTTAAACACGACCGGGTTAAACACGACCAGGTTAAACACGACCAGGTTAAACACGACCAGGTTAAACACACCCAGGTTAAACACGACCGGGTTAAACACGACCGGGTTAAACACGACCGGGTTAAACACGACCGGGTTAATCACGACCGGGTTAAACACGACCGGGTTAAACACGACCGGGTTAAACACGACCGGGTTAATCACGACCGGGTTAAACACGACCAGGTTAAACACGACCAGGTTAAACACGACCAGGTTAAACACAACCAGGTTAAACACAACCAGGTTAAACACGACCAGGTTAAACACCACCAGGTTAAACACGACCAAGTTAAACACCACCAGGTTAAACACGACCAGGTTAAACACGACCAGGTTAAACACGACCAGGTTAAACACACCCAGGTTAAACACGACCGGGTTAAACACGACCGGGTTAAACACGACCGGGTTAAACACGACCGGGTTAAACACGACCAAGTTAAACACAACCGGGTTAAACACGACCGGGTTAAACACGACCAGGTTAAATACGACCGGGTTAAACACACCCAGGTTAAACACGACCGGGTTAAACACGACCGGGTTAAACACGACCGGGTTAAACACGACCGGGTTAAACACGACCGGGTTAAACACGACCAAGTTAAACACAACCGGGTTAAACACGACCGGGTTAAACACGACCAGGTTAAATACGACCAGGTTAAACACACCCAGGTTAAACACGACCGGGTTAAACACGACCGGGTTAAACACGACCAAGTTAAACACACCCGGGTTAAACACGACCGGGTTAAACACGACCGGGTTAAACACGACCAGGTTAAACACGACCAGGTTAAATACGACCAGGTTAAACACACCCGGGTTAAACACGACCGGGTTAAACACGACCGGGTTAAACACGACCGGGTTAAACACGACCGGGTTAATCACGACCGGGTTAAACACGACCGGGTTAAACACGACCGGGTTAAACACGACCGGGTTAATCACGACCGGGTTAAACACGACCAGGTTAAACACGACCAGGTTAAACACGACCAGGTTAAACACGACCAGGTTAAACACAACCAGGTTAAACACAACCAGGTTAAACACGACCAAGTTAAACACAACCAGGTTAAACACGACCAGGTTAAACACGACCAGGTTAAACACAACCAGGTTAAACACGACCAGGTTAAACACAACCAGGTTAAACACAACCAGGTTAAACACGACCAAGTTAAACACACCCGGGTTAAACACGACCGGGTTAAACACGACCGGGTTAAACACGACCGGGTTAAACACGACCGGGTTAAACACGACCGGGTTAAACACGACCAGGTTAAACACACCCGGGTTAAACACGACCGGGTTAAACACGACCGGGTTAAACACGACCGGGTTAAACACGACCGGGTTAAACACGACCAAGTTAAACACAACCGGGTTAAACACGACCGGGTTAAACACGACCAGGTTAAATACGACCAGGTTAAACACACCCAGGTTAAACACGACCGGGTTAAACACGACCGGGTTAAACACGACCGGGTTAATCACGACCGGGTTAAACACGACCGGGTTAAACACGACCGGGTTAAACACGACCGGGTTAAACACGACCGGGTTAATCACGACCGGGTTAAACACGACCAGGTTAAACACGACCAGGTTAAACACGACCAGGTTAAACACAACCAGGTTAAACACCATCCATCCATCCATCTTCTCCCGCTTATCCGTGGTCGGGTCTCGGGGGTAGCAGTTCCAGCAGAGAGCCCCAAACTTTCTTTTCCCTGGCGACATCAACCAGCTCTGACTGGGGGATCCCAAGGCGCTCCCAGGCCAGCGAAGAGATATAATCCCTCCACCTGGTCCTAGGTCTACCCCTTGGTCTCTTCCCAGCTGGACGTGCCTGGAACACCTCCCTAGGGAGGCGCCCAGGTGGCATCCTAACTAGGTGCCCGAACCACCTCAACTGGCTTCTTTCGACGCGAAGGAGGAGCGGCTCAACTCCGAGTCCCTCCCTGATGACCGAACTTCTCACCTTATCTCTAAGGGAGACACCAGCCACCCGGCGGAGGAAACCCATCTCGGCCGCTTGTATCCGCGATCTCGTTCTTTCGGTCATGACCCATCCTTCATGACCATAGGTGAGGGTAGGAACGAAAATGGCCCGGTAGACAGAGAGCTTTGCCTTCTGGCTCAGCTCCCTTTTCGTCACACGGTGCGGTAAAGCGACTGCAGTACCGCTCCCGCTGCTCCGATTCTCCGGCCCATCTCACGCTCCATTGTTCCCTCACTCGAGAACAAGACCCCGAGATACTTGAACTCCTTCACTTGGGGTAAGGACTCATTCCCTACTTGGAGTGGACAGTCCATCGGTTTCCTGCTGAGAACCATGGCCTCAGATTTGGAGGTGCTGATCCTCATCCCAGCCGCTTCACACTCGGTTGCGAACCGATCCAGTGAGTGCTGAAGGTCGCAGACCGATGAAGCCATCAGAACCACATCATCTGCAAAAAGCAGTGGTGCAATCCTTAGTCCACCGAACCGCAGACCCCCCCCCCCACGACTACGCCTCGAAATCCGATCCATGTATATTACAAACAGGATTGGTGACAAAGCGCAGCCCTGGCGGAGGCCAACCCTCACCGGAAATGGGTCCGACTTACTGCCGAGGACCCGGACACAGCTCTCGCTTTGGGAGTACAGAGATTGGATGGCCCTGAGTAGAGACCCCCTCACCCCATACTCCCGCAGCACCTCCCACAGTAACTCCCTGGGAACCCGGTCATACGCCTTCTCCAAGTCTACAAAACACATGTAGACCGGATAAGCGTACTCCCAGGCCCCCTCCAGGATCCTTGCGAGAGTAAAAAGCTGATCCGTCGTTCCACGACCAGGACGGAATCCGCATTGTTCCTCCTCAATCTGAGGTTCGACAATCGGCCTGACCCTCCTTTCAAGTACCTTGGAGTAAACTTTCCCGGGGAGGCTGAGTAGTGTGATGCCTCTGTAATTGGCACACACCCTCTGATCCCCCTTTTTGAAAAGGGGGACCACCACCCCGGTCTGCCACTCCTTCGGTACTGTTTCCGACTTCCACGCAACGTTGATGAGACGTGTCAACCATGACAGTCCCTCAACACCCAGAGCCTTCAGCATTTCCGGGCGGATCTCATCCACCCCCGGGGCTTTGCCACTGTGGAGTTGTTTAACGACCTCAGTGACCTCCCACCGGGAGATTGGTGTTGATCCCCCGTCATACTCCAGCTCTGCCTCTAACATAGAGGGCGGAGTTGTCGGGTTCAGGAGTTCCTCAAAGTGTTCCTTCCAACGCCCCAACACTCCATCAGTTGAGGTCAACAACGTCCCATCCTTACTGTACACAGCTTGGATGGTTCCCTGCTTCCCCCTCCTGAGGTGTCGGACAGTTTTCCAGAACAACTTTGGTGCCGCCCGAAAGTCCTTCTCCATGTCTTCTCCAAACTTCTCCCACACCCGCTGCTTTGCCTCGGCCACGGATGAGGCTGCTGCCCTTCGGGCCTGTCGGTACCTTGCAACTGCCTCGGGAGTCCCCCGGGATAACAAATCCCTGAAGGCCTCCTTCTTCAGTCGGACGGCTTCCCTGACCACCGGTGTCCACCAGGAGGTTCGAGGGTTACCGCCCCTTGAGGCACCTAGGACCTTGAGACCACAGCTCCCCACCGCGGCTTCGGCAATAGAGGCTTTGAACACCGACCACTCTGGTTCAATGTCCCCAACCTCCACAGGAATGCCCGAAAAGCTCCGCCGGAGGTGTGAGTTGAAGGCCTCCTGAACTTGGGCCTCCTCCAGACGTTCCCAGTTCACCCGAACTACACGTTTGGGCTTACCAGGTCTATCCAGAGGCTTCCCCCGCCACTCGACCCAACTCACTACCAGATGGTGATCAGTTGACAACTCCGCCCCTCTCTTTACCCGAGTGTCCAAAACATACGGCCTCAGGTCCGATGATACGATAACGAAATCGATCATGGACCTTCTGCCTAGGGTGCTCTGGTACCACGTACACTTATGAGCATCCTTATGTTCGAACATGGTGTTTGTTATGGCCAATCCATGACTAGCACAGAAGTCCAGTAACAAACCACCACTCCGGTTCAGATCAGGGGGGCCGTTCCTCCCAATCACGCCCCTCCAAGTGTCTCCATCATTGCCCACATGTGCGTTGAAGTCTCCCAGCAAGACTAAGGAGTCCCCTTCAGGAGCCCCATACAGGACTCTTTCCAGGGTCTCCAAGAAGGCCGAATACTCTGAACTGCTGTTGGGTGCATAAGCACACACAACAGTCAGAGTTTTCCCCCCCATAACCCGCAGGCGTAGGGAGGCGACCCTCTCGTCCACTGGGGTAAACTCCAACAACGAAGCACCTAACCGGGGACTTGTGAGTATCCCCACACCCGCCCGGCGCCTCACACCTTGAGCAACTCCGGAGAAGAATAGAGTCCAACCCCTATCCAGAAGTAAGGTTCCAGAGCCGACGCTGTGCGTAGAGGTGAGCCCAACCAGATCCAACTGGTACCGCTCCACCTCCCGCACAAGCTCCGGCTCCTTCCCCCCCAGAGAGGTGACGTTCCACGTCCCCAAAGCCAGCTTCTGCCGCCCGGGTCTGGTCCGTCGAGACCCTCCGCTTTCACTGCCACCCTTCTGGCAGCGCACCCGACCCCATCGATGTTTCCCGTAGGTGGTGGGCCCGCGGGACGGAGAAGCGGAGGTGTTGCCCACGTTGCCTTTTCGGGCTGGGCCCGGCCGGGCTCCGTGGCAAGCCCGGCCACCAGACGCTCGCCGACGAGTCCTCCTTCTGGGCCTGGCTCCAGAAGGGGACCCCGGGCTTCCTCCGGGCCGGGTATCCTCACTTCTTTGTTGTTCTTTCATGAGGTCTTTTGAACCAATCTTAGTCTGGCCCCTTGCCTGAGACCAATTTGCCATGGGAGACCCTACCAGGAACACAAGGTTCCAGACAACACAGCCCCCAGGTTCATCAGGGCACACAAACCTCTCTACCACGGTAAGGTGCTGGTTCTTCAGAGAGGCAGAACACAACCAGGACCAAGTTAAACACAACCAGGTTAAACACGACCAGGTTAAACACAACCAGGTTAAACACGACCAGGTTAAACACAACCAGGTTAAACACAACCAGGTTAAACACGACCAAGTTAAACACACCCGGGTTAAACACGACCGGGTTAAACACGACCGGGTTAAACACGACCGGGTTAAACACGACCAGGTTTAAACACACCCAGGTTAAACACGACCAGGTTAAACACGACCAGGTTAAACACACCCGGGTTAAACACGACCGGGTTAAACACGACCGGGTTAAACACGACCGGGTTAAACACGACCGGGTTAAACACGACCAAGTTAAACACGACCGGGTTAAACACGACCGGGTTAAACACGACCGGGTTAAACACGACCGGGTTAATCACGACCGGGTTAAACACGACCGGGTTAAACACGACCGGGTTAAACACGACCAGGTTAAACACGACCAAGTTAAACACGACCAGGTTAAACACGACCAGGTTAAACACGACCAGGTTAAACACGACCAGGTTAAACACGACCAGGTTAATCACGACCAGGTTAAACACGATCGGGTTAAACACAACCAGGACCGGGTTAAACACGACCAGGTTAAACACGACCAGGTTAAACACGACCAGGTTAAACACGTAACCAGGTTAAACACGACCACTAAAGCAGGGTGTACTCATTTCAGGGGCCACATGCAGCCAACTCAGCCTCAGGTGGGCCGGACCAGTATGCCTTTGTAGTTGTTTTGTGTCTCTTTATAGTCATTATGTAACATAGCATAATAACCTAGAAATAACAACAACTCTTAATTGTTCCCTTTGTTTTAGTGCAAAAAACACATTCTGAACAAACAAACAAGTGTAATTTCAACCGTTTCAGGCATCAGTTTATCTTTTACTCATGTGCATCGCAACGTCCAGATCCCAGTGTCTCTGGAACTGAACAATATATAGTGTTTTACTTTATGATCAAAACAACTTGTCAAGATCTAGAAATGATTTGACGTTCATTTCCACATCTGTGTATTAATCCACCACCAAACAAACTACAGTGGGAACTCTTACGGCCCGTCCACACAGCGGCGTGCGTTGAAAGCTTCACCGTTCACTTTGAATGGGGGTGACGTCACTTTTCGCTGAACTGCATCGTGGGAAGCGACGCGGAGCTTTGCTGGCGTGGCTCGCTGCAAAAGTTGAGCAATGATCAACTTTTGACGCCTCGGCAGAAGCGTCAGCCAATCGAATCATATGCCGGTACAAGCTCTAGCCAATCAAATCGCTGCTTGTGTGTCAGGGGCGGGAGATTCATGCGATTGGTTGTTGGTCGAGTTTCAGACACGCCCGCCGGCAAGCGACAACGCACGCCGCTGTGTGGACGGGCCGTTAAGGAGGAAGTTAGAGTTATCCCCCTGTCTTGTAAGTGTAGAAAAAGCACGTACAAAATACATACAAGTTGTGAAAATGGCAGCTTATGTCTTCACTGTGTTTGTTATACTTTGCTATGTCATCCAGCGGGCCACATTGGACCCTCTGGAGGGCCGGTGTTGGTCCATGGGCCGTATGTTTGGGGCCCTTTGCATGTCTTTGCCCATTGTTTCGTTATCCACACATGACCAATATCATTAAACCCAACACATTAAACATGTCACCGGCTGGAACATGCGTGTACTTCTGTAGAAATCACTCTGTGACAGAAAGCTGCTCAACAGCTATACGATGAAGCATGAAGATCTGACAAAGGTGAAGCTTTAAATAACTCATCCATCAGCAGTTATCTGAACCACCGGCACATACAATGGGGCTGTTTGACATTTCTATTGGCAGGTGAAGACAGGAATGAAGTTTTTTTACAGCTGGAGATCATCCAGTCGCTGCCGATAACAACATACTCAGAGAACAGAGTGACGGTAACACACTGCCAAACCTGAGCAGCGATACTTAAATGAACCTGTTTCCTGCTCAGTTTGAAGACTTTGATCTTTAATAGTTTTAATGCTTAAGTGGTGCGGTGATGTTGTGGTCCAATGGGATGTCTCCATGTGATTTTGGATTATTGCAGAAAAGAATCTTTGTATCAAACAACATTTAAAATACACGTTTAGTTCAGCAGAATAATCTCCACTTTATGATTTATGAAGTAAAAAGCTAATGTTGGGCTATAAAGGAACTACAGCACGGTCACATGACTTCACGTCACCACCGCTAAGCTAAAGGAGGCTAATGTTGGGCTATAAAGGAACTACAGCACGGTCACATGACTTCACGTCACCACCGCTAAGCTAAAGGAGGCTCATGTTGGGCTATAAAGGAACTACAGCACGGTCACATGACTTCACGTCACCACCGCTAAGCTAAAGGTGGCTAATGTTGGGCTATAGAGGAACTACAGCACGGTCACATGACTTCACGTCACCACCGCTAAGCTAAAGGAGGCTAATGTTGGGCTATAAAGGAACTACAGCACGGTCACATGACTTCACGTCACCACCGCTAAGCTAAAAGTGGCTAATGATGGGCTATAAAGGAACTACAGCACGGTCACATGACTTCACATCACCACCGCTAAGCTAAGGTGGCTAATGTTGGGCTATAAAGGAGCTACAGCACGGTCACATGACTTCACGTCACCACCGCTAAGCTAAAGGTGGCTAATGTTGGGCTATAGAGGAGCTACAGCACGGTCATATGACTTCACGTCACCACCGCTAAGCTAAAGGTGGCTAATGTTGGGCTATAAAGGAGCTACAGCACGGTCACATGACTTCACGTCACCACCGCTAAGCTAAAGGTGGCTAATGTTGGGCTATAGAGGAGCTACAGCACGGTCACATGACTTCACGTCACCACCGCTAAGCTAAAGGAGGCTAATGTTGGGCTATAGAGGAGCTACAGCACGGTCACATGACTTCATGTCACCACCGCTAAGCTAAAGGAGGCTAATGTTGGGCTATAAAGGAACTACAGCACGGTCACATGACTTCACGTCACCACCGCTAAGCTAAAGGAGGCTAATGTTGGGCTATAAAGGAACTACAGCACGGTCACATGACTTCACGTCACCACCGCTAAGCTAAAGGAGGCTAATGTTGGGCTATAAAGGAACTACAGCACGGTCACATGACTTCACGTCACCACCGCTAAGCTAAAGGTGGCTAATGTTGGGCTATAAAGGAACTACAGCACGGTCACATGACTTCACGTCACCACCGCTAAGCTACAGGAGGCTAATGTTGGGCTATAAAGGAACTACAGCACGGTCACATGACTTCACGTCACCAGCGCTAAGCTACAGGAGGGCTAATGTTGGGCTATAAAGGAACTACAGCACGGTCACATGACTTCACGTTACCACCGCTAAGCTAAAGGTGGCTAATGTTGGGCTATAAAGGAACTACAGCACGGTCACATGACTTCACGTCACCACCGCTAAGCTACAGGAGGCTAATGTTGAGCTATAAAGGAACTACAGCACGGTCACATGACTTCACGTCACCAGCGCTAAGCTACAGGAGGCTAATGTTGGGCTATAAAGGAACTACAGCACGGTCACATGACTTCACGTCACCAGCGCTAAGCTAAAGGTGGCTAATGTTGGGCTATAAAGGAACTACAGCACGGTCACATGACTTCACGTTACCACCGCTAAGCTAAAGGTGGCTAATGTTGGGCTATAAAGGAACTACAGCACGGTCACATGACTTCACGTCACCACCGCTAAGCTACAGGAGGCTAATGTTGAGCTATAAGGAACTACAGCACGGTCACATGACTTCACGTCACCAGCGCTAAGCTACAGGAGGCTAATGTTGGGCTATAAAGGAACTACAGCACGGTCACATGACTTCACGTCACCAGCGCTAAGCTACAGGAGGCTAATGTTGGGCTATAAAGGAACTACAGCACGGTTCACATGACTTCACGTCACCAGCGCTAAGCTAAAGGTGGCTAATGTTGGGCTATAAAGGAACTACAGCACGGTCACATGACTTCACGTTACCACCGCTAAGCTAAAGGTGGCTAATGTTGGGCTATAAGGAACTACAGCACGGTCACATGACTTCACGTCACCACCGCTAAGCTACAGGAGGCTAATGTTGAGCTATAAAGGAACTACAGCACGGTCACATGACTTCACGTTACCACCGCTAAGCTAAAGGTTGGCTAATGTTGGGCTATAAAGAACTACAGCACGGGTCACATGACTTCACGTCTCCACCGCTAAGCTACAGGAGGCTAATGTTGGGCTATAAAGGAACTACAGCACGGTCACATGACTTCACGTTACCACCGCTAAGCTAAAGGTGGCTAATGTTGGGCTATAAAGGAACTACAGCACGGTCACATGACTTCACGTCTCCACCGCTAAGCTAAGGAGCTAAAGGAACTACAACATGTTTTCTTTCTAATACTGTCCTGATAACACTGGAGACGTCTACTGACTGAAGAACTCTTACTTTGATATTTAACACATCTTGCTGATTATACTTTACTACTTTCCCCTCAGGGTTTTATAGTTTGTTTTTGCTATATTTGCTTAATAAATGATCTGAATACTGGTATCTCCCAGCTCTACTACGCAGTATGGACTCAGGTGGTTCCATAATGATCTAACCGTGGACTCAGGTGAGACTTCCCGGTCAGCTGACAAACCTCCAACATGTGACCCTGAAGCCTCTTAGTCTTACAAACAGGAAGGGATGCCTTATAAGGACACTCACCTGTCTTGGTGAACATCTTACAGTGACAGGATATAGATCATCCAGTTGCCATAGACAGTATCTCTGAGGAAGAAGGAAATAATTACAGTTAAAAGCCTAAGGCAACTTCATCAGAGCACACAAGGTCAAAAGGTGATACAGCACCTTCCTGTCAAACACAAACATGTTGTTGTACTGAAAAGAAAACTGCTTTAAAGAAGCCGTATTCTGCTTTCTGCGGTTATCCCCTTCCCCTCAAACTTCAACTGTATTTTAAATGGCAGCATCTCACTCTGATGTGGGAAGAAAGTGGACATATGTTAAGGTTGAATGTGGTGACTGTGTTGGAGTGTCGGAGGGAGCAATGGGGGGGTGTAATCCTGAAGGAGGTCGGTCAGATAGGTGGAGGTGCAGGTGGTGAAGGGCTTTGGAGGTGAGCAGTTGTGGGTAGTTGATCCGGGATTGAACAGGGATCCAGGTGGATGAGATTAGGGGTGCTGTGGTCAGAGGACTTGGTTGGATCTTCTTCTTATTATAGACTAGTGTTGTCATGATACCAACGTTTTGGTTTCGATACCGAGTCAAGAATTGCGATTCCGATTCTTTTTCGATACTTTTCTTAAAAAAAGGGAAACAGTCTTCAATGTAATTATTGTGCTTATTTCAAACCAGAACCACATTGGTAAGTTAGCTAAAAAGATAGCCGTATTAGACAGTTATCTTTGCCATTAATTGCCTCGTCAAACTACGAAAACGTTAATTTGTCACAAAATAAATTACACTTGTTTGACTCAGATTTGAGGGCATGGCTTGAGCATGATGTAATTATGTTATCTATCACATTCGCTAACCTGTCTGTCTTTACATTCTTTAAACAGCTCTGGATGCCAGTCGGCGGGTGCTTAGCCAAGTCTGATGTGTGGCTCCCTTGGTCTGCAGGGATCTGAAACATGTCTGACAGACAGGCCTCGTGGTGTCCGTAGGCTTGCCCTCGCTGTCAGAGATATCGCTCAAATACCTCCAAATGTCGCTTCTGCCGTCTTTTCTGTCAACAAGCCGAGGCGCAGCGGCAGTTGCACTCCCACTTGCAGCCATGCTTCTCGTTTCTCCCGTGCTCTGGCAGCTAGCGCGTGCACGAGAGAGGGGAGGCACTTAGAGCGTGCACGAGAGAGGGAGGCACTTAGAGCGTGCTTGAGAGGGAGGGACTGCAGGCACGCTGCAGTGCAGGGAGTGGAAGCAGAGCGCTGAACACACACGGCTCTTATTAAAACAGCGCTTTCTCACCGGAGTACTTTCCCCCGTCATTCTTAAAGTACCGATACTAATGAAACGGAGGAATCGTAACGTTTTTAAACGGCAGGGTATCGCGGTACCTTTCAAGTATCGGTACAACCGTGCAACACTATTATAGACACATGCATTTCCAAGCATTTGGACTACCGATGTTGTAAAGGTTCAAGGTTCAAGGCTTTTATTGGCCATGCGTAGCTACAGTGTTATGACGATGAAGATCTGAGGTTACAGTGTTACATGTGTTATCTTCTTAATGTACACACGGCATCTAGTGCAGGCTGTCCGCCCTGAGAGAGGGACCCTCCTCTGATGCTCTCCCCAGGTCTATAACAGTGTTCCCATTGACTGAGGGGTTTCTCTGGAAGTTTCTCCTTGTCCGATGTGAGGGTCCGAGGACAGAGGGGGTCGTACTGATGTTCTGTACGGACTGAAGTCCACTGAGACACATGTGACATTGCTGATCTTGGGCTATAGAGACAAACATTGATTGTTGTCGATACGGGATGTGATGAATGCATGATTACTACTTCCACCTTTGATCAGCAGCATGCAGAGAGAATATGTTTTATTTTAAATGCTTTACAATGTATACATTTGGAAGGCAACAAAACAAGGCATTGCACAGAATGACAAATACAAAAAGCAGAAATAAACAATCCAAAATGTAAAGATCTCAATAGAAATAACATAGCATTAAAAAAGGTAAAAAATAAACATGTTGAATTACAAATGTACAGTAAAAAAATATAAAGCAGGATATTATATAAATATAAGTAGAGGAATATTAATATTAGATTGGATTGTAAATGTGAAATGTACAGTGTGATTTTAAGAAATAGTCAAGAGCCTGTATATTTAAGATAAGATAAGATAAGATAAGATAAGATTAGATAAGATGGACCTTTATTAATGCCTGAGGGGACATTCAGGAGTTTAAGCAGCAACAGGTTACGCTTGAAAAACAGGACACCACAGATTCAAACAAGATTAAAGATGAATACAAATTAAAGATACACTTTGTGATCAAAGGAAGGAGGCAGAGGCAGAATGTCCAAATACAACCCGGTGTGGGCAGGCATTAATCATCGGTACATGACAGTCGTATTAACAGCATCATCCATATGACTCCAGCACTATAGAGGTTATAGAGAACCGCAGTGACGCGTCCTAAAACCCGGACGTAAGTTAGCATGTTTACCACTTCCGGTTCCTTCGATAAAAAGCAATGGGATCTCTCCGTAGGGTTTACGAAACTATCTGAACTAAAGTCGTGGAGGCCGTCGTACGTCATTACGCCGAAACACGTGAACACTCCTCTGAGTTAGTTTCTGTTCTGCTTGAAAGCCAGTCCCTGCCTCCTGCAAAGTGTTCAAACGCTTCAACTCGTTCCATCTAGAATCTGAGTGAATCTGGATCTGAAGTCGGCGTGACGTTGAAGCAGCTGACCTGCTGCTGTAGCTCCTTTATAGCATCACGTTAGCATTTAGCTTCTGGAGACTAGATTTATGATTATAAAATGATAAAAGTAAACATGTGGAGATTATCCGGCTGAACAACACGTGATCCGTCTCTTCAATGTGTTTCAACCACAGACCTGATTTCCAGATAGTTTCCTAAACCCTACGGAGAGATTGCGTTGCTTTTTGTCGAAGGAACCAGAAGGAGTTTTAGGACGCGTCCCTGCGGTTCTCTATTCCCCCGCATTAAGGATTAATATGTGTTTCTCATAATGACGTCAACCATTCGATAAACGGGTTTGAACGCCACACAAGCTTTCGTCATCTCAAAAGCTTCCTGTGAAATGTTTTACCGTGGAACAAATGAATATGCTTCGCTAATAGTGAAGCTACATGTAACGGAGACGGAGATCTACGGGCCCAGAGATCACCCTCCGTTACACAATTAAAGATCAAATTAAAATGATATCCAGTTGAGTAGCTTTTAAAATAAGAACTGAATGAAATGAACTTATATCTCTGTTTATATAATAATTCCTTACATTTATTATAGCACTTTATCAATGACTCAAAGCGCTTTACATATACACACATTACACATATATCACATATCATTAATGTCTTGCCCAAGGACACGACGGCCTGACGCAGTGGCGGCAGGAGCGGGTTTCGAACTGAAGTTCCCCAGCACCCCCCTTGATCTGATGATCTGATGATCTGATGCACAGACCACTGCGCCACCCGTCCCAATACACATATACAACCTCTCTGTGCCTCTGGATATTAGCAGCTTGAAGATATCGAATTATATTGTATTTGGGATTGTTGGAAACGTCTTTTCGATCTCTCTGTCTGTACAAACACACACGCTTGACATTACAGTTGACTTTGAATGCCAGCCACAGGTTTGTCTGCAGCTTTATGGCGTCATCTTATCATACTTCAGATAACGCTGTGCAACCCGTCCGGCCGGTGTGACGGCTCTACTTCCACATGCCTCGTGACTTCTCAATAAGTGAGTTCTGTTTACTTATCCAAACGCACAACCTCATGGGCAAACACTCGCTCACAAGTGTTTGCGGATGTTTACCTCCAGAACGGTTTTCTAAAAGTGAAGTTTAATGTGACAGACGTTCATCTGTTTAATTTGGTCATGTGACCCAGGGGAGCAGATGATTCATCCTTCCTTCTTCTCTCTGACATCCAGTAGCGCAGAAAACACTTCATGCTTTCCTAGGAATTCAACTGGTTGGTTCTGCTCACAGAGGAACTGGAGAGGTGTTGAAATGTCTCCAGTTGCTGTTAACTACACCTTTTTGAACTTGAACAGAAACACATTAACAAAGGAAATGGCAACAGATTTAATATCAACATTTGTTTTTTTGGCGGGAGAACATAAGCAGCTTCTGCAAATTACTTATTACATACATTTTTTTTCCAAAGTGACTTAAGTACTCAATACTTTGGGCAATCCCCACAGGAGCCATTTCGGGGTCTTATAATTATTTGAACCAACAAAACATCTCAGCAAATATGAAAGCTGTTTCTGTTGTTGTCAGTTCCACCTCCTCCAGTCTGGCTCCCGACAATAAGCAGTATTTAATTAAACATTCTGTTCTTGTATATCTTGTTCTTTTTACATTAGTTTACTTCATCTGCATTACTTGCACACAGTTTTATTGTCTCGTGCTTTTACATTAGTTTATTTTTGTCCTGTCGGTTTTGTCTAAATGTATTTATGCTACTTTTTTATATATTTACTGATGGACAGCACTTTGGTCGACTCTGTTTGCTTTTACATGTGCCCATAGATGAGAGCGACACCTACGTCACTTCCGGGCGAAAATGACGGCCCCGCCCACTTTTGGGGGAAAACAACGCAGTCATTTGAACGGCGGTCGATACAAATTCTGACGTTTTTGCCAATCCGATCAGAAATGTAAGCAAACCGTGGATGTGTGGATCTTCAGAGAGACGGTTTACGACGGCCAGACGGGCAAACATTACATTCAATCATTTGAAATCGACGATCGGGCTCGATGTATGGTTACATTAAAATCAGTAGGCGAGGCCGTCATTTCGCCAGCTGTTGCTCTCATGAGCGAGAAGGAAAATAATTGTTGTATCACGCCAACAAGCTGCTGTGTCGTTTATTGCTCCTCAAACATTAACACACATCCAGAGTTACGTGTTTCTGGACTTCCTCTAAGAACAAAGGACTTCAGGCTCGATCGCCGTTCAAATGACAGCGTTGTTTCCCCCAAAAGTGGGCGGGGCCGTAAAGTGACGTAGATGTTTACTCTCATCTATGGACATTAATCGCCTACTGCTATATTTAACCATATATCGAGCCCGATCGTCGATTTCAAATGATTTAATGTGACTGTTTGTCTGTCTGGCCATCGTAACCGGCTCTTTGAAGATCCACACATCCACGGTTTTCTTACATTTCTGATCGGATTGGCAAAAACTTCAGAATTTGTATTGACGGCCGTTCAAATGACAGCCATGTTTTCCCTCAAAAGTGGGCGGAGCCGTCATTTCTGCACAGAAGTGACGCATGTGTTACTCTCATCTATATCAATAAAGTTGGGTTGGATTGGATCTACTGTTTCTAGCACCATTTATTTTATTTGTTTTTATTGTTGTATGTCCTATAAAAACTGTTGTTGGAGGAGCTTGGGACTTATTTCTAAACTGTAGCATCTGTGCATATGGAAATAACGCCTTTGAATCTTGAATCCTCTTATTTTTCATCTAAATATGGGGCTATTTTGGTGAAGATGTTATTTATTAAACTCCATTTTAGTGACGTTATTCTCATGAAACGATGGTTCATATTTGAAGAGTGGCTTTGAAACGTCTGTCCAGGAACTGCAGAGGAAACATGTTGCAGTTACAGCAATGTTTGTTAATGTGCACTCAGTGCTATACTCAAATAAAAACGAAAAAATATCATAATAAGTCATTTTTTTGATGAGCATTGGTCTGCTAAGGTAAGATGGTTAGCATACTTAACATTCCACCTGCTAAACAGCATGTTAGCATCGCTGTAATGAGCATGTTAGCATGTCGATGTTAGTATCAATATAACCTCAAAGAGCTATCGCTACAGACTCTGAGTTTAAGAGTTGCGTGAAAAATGAATACATACTTGCACGAACAGCAAAATAAGTGGCGGCTTATGACTCGTTCTGCACAAGTGCTTTAGCTTATTAGCCTAGCATATGTGTAAGTTATAGCATTGATATAAATCACTTTTTCTGAGATAATATAGAGCAGTGGTTCTCAAATGGGGGTACGCGGACCCCTAGGGGTATGTTGGAGTACTGCAGGGGGTACGTGAGATGTATTTTATGTTAATGAAAAAAAATATATATACCAATTTTAGGAAAAGTAAGGAAGTTTGAGCAGTGTGGGTTTTATATGAACAGAGTTACACATATTTCAAAACACGAAGTGTAATAACTGCAGTTTGCCTTCCCGTCAGAATGACAAAGATCCTCAGTGAAGCACAAGCCCATGTTTCTCACTACACTGTAACTTATTAAAAACATCAGTTCAAAGCAACTAATGTCGTCTTAGTGTTATTGCATGATGTTAAAATTGGTTTGCCATGAATTTAGTGATGGATTGTAAACATTTGAAATGTAGCATTTAAGTGTTTCTCAGTTACAATGTTGTTGTTTTAATAAATCAGACACTGATGGTGCAGCGCTGTGCTGTACCTCTTTATATAGGCATTTCTTCCCTAACAGATTGTTAGGGAAGAATTTTCTGAATTTTTTTTCAAAGGGGGTACCTCTTAAGCCCCACGGACCCGTATCTGGGCCCGAAATCGCATAATTTGCAGGAAACAACGTCTAAGGAACCTTCATATTTAATAAACTATGAATGTTTTATATCCATATAACGGGAAAAAAACTCATTTAACTGATTTTCTTTTTTTTTTAACTCAAAATGCTAACAGTGACCCTCTGAATTAGCCCAGAGCGAAAAATGCTAACCTATTACTGCACCGAAAATCACTCCTAGCACCCTTATTACTTATCGTAGCTGCACATCCAACACATCGTTTATGATCGTAAGGAGACACAAAATCTATTGGTACCCACCTCAACACTCAAAGATTACAAATTCGTGGAGAAAATAACAAAAACCTACATCAAAACATGTGGCGCTAGGTAGCCCAAAACGCTAACATGGCTTACCTAGGTCTTTCTCTGGTCAAAACTGGTCTTCAATGGCATTAAAACGATAAAAAACGACGCTGTAGTTAATCCATAGGGTAATCCAATGTGGCTGTGTCCCCTTTGGAAATGTTCTGATAATCTATAAGCAATAAAACTGCTTTTTCCGTTTCCAGATATCAGAGCAGGGATATTCCTACGCTCTGTTGCAAGATTGCATGCGCAGAGACGCCAGCTTCTTTTTTTAACATGAGAGTCTATGGGACGATTTCCCTTCAATTGTATTGGCTCTAACGGTCAGGAAGAGATGTCACATGTCAACATCGAGCAAGGGGGGTCAGAGATAAGGAACATCCACCCAAATGACCCCAGAAGAGGTTTTTTTGGCTAAACCTCTATAAAGGTCAAATATCACTTGTTTTGCATCAATCTTGATACAGGGTACTTATTATATGTTGTAGTTTGGATTCCTAAAGCTTTTAGTCTACTAACCCATCATCCAAGGGTGGTTTTCACTAGGGGCGGCGGGTGCTGTAGGCTAGGGAAGGCTAAACCTTCCCAAATATTTGTGTCACTGCATCCTGGTAAAATAGAAATATAATGTATAATGTTTGTGTCTTTGACATTAGCGCTGCTATGCAGCCAGTTCAACAGACCCTGGATATGTTTGAGTTATCTAAACTAACCCTAATAAACGAGATCTCGCGAAGCGGTCCTACGATGCTGGTTATCAACTCGGTAAATCAAGCCAGGATTTCTCTCACCAGCTGAGAGCGCGTTCACGTGAAAGGGCGGGGTTAGCAACATTTGACCAATCACAAATAGGGACAGCGCAGCGTCATACTTTATTAATGAAAAGTAAACCAATATTAGACAAATATGAACTTTAACCATCCATGACTTAAACATATAATCCAGGATACAAGCCACAGAGTTGCACCTGCAAGGTGAATATAGAACAACTGGTTAAAAAATAACTACAGAGTGTTTGAAAGCGTACAACAGTTTTATGATATCACTGCCCCGTCTAAGACACGAGTGGATCTGTTTGAATTACATTTGAGTTGAGTGCAACTTAATGTGTTGCTTAAAATAATACTTCTGCATACAGTATGTGACGATGTAGGTGATGCATGGACAGATACGGCTCGAGAAGCTGACTCAGATAAGGAAATGTGATATATTATGATATTATATGAATGATAAGTGCGACACGTCGGTGTCTTCTCTGCATACGGCAGTTTAACCTGTATTTCCTTTATCCTGTGATATGATTTGATAGATTTAAACTCCGCACACTGAGCTCTGATTGGTCAGCAGGCGGAGCTTTCACTGAGTTGATCTCTTTTCTATAGACGCCGGAGCCGGGCAGCGTCAGGTAAACAAAAGTTATTTAGCCTTCCCAAACCTGAGCCTCACGCGCCGCCCATGGTTTTCGCTATAAGTACAACATATGTTTTGGACGGACACTATAATTTACTGTTTTTTACCAAGTTCATTCTTAATTTTCTTTAAAATAAAAAACATCTATATTGATTCTGACTTTACTACATCCAGCTCACAGGTTTATCATTACTTTGAGAAAAAAGATTATTAATTTAACCCTTTTAGAAGGGAAGATATGGTCATTTGTTCTGGGAATGTCATTTTCGAGCCTGAAACCTGAAAAACAGGCTAAACTGGTTATTGAAAAAAGTTTGAGAATCAATATAGGGTACACTTTTTTTTGGATGTCATTGATAAAACTGCAGACACTAAAGCCCCTGTCACACTGTCCCGAAGTTGACACCCGATGGACCCACGAATATGGAATTGTGAATTTCGCACGAAGATGGCCCCGAACCACACGAAGGCAACATTTACATTACATTTAAGACATTCAACTGCAACGAAAGTAACAAAAACAGTTATGTTATGTACTATGATACTGCACTGATATCTTCAGACTTTGTTCTTTACTTTCTCCGTCTTTATATGTAGAAAATATTAAGTTTTCTCCGTAATGTTGTTTCCATAGCAACAACAACTTCCTGTCAACTCTCCTTCAAAATAATATATGATATCCTTTTCAGTTTCACAGAACACACATTGGATTATTTACATAATATATTTACATGATTTTGTTGTGCAATAAAACAACCCGATGGACACACGATAAAGGAAACGTTCAAATTCGGCTGTGATCGTAGCAACATCGGGCCATTCGTGAGGGCATCTAAGCCATCGTATGACCGCCGGTGGAGTTTCTCAGGCTCCGGCAGCAACTTCGTGAGCGGTGGGAAAATCTTTGGCATGCCAACAAATAGCCGAAGGACCTTGCGAAGGTTCATTTTCGTGTTGAATTCGTGTGTCAATGTTGCCCTTCGTAAGGCCATCGTGAGGGCATCTTGTTATCCTCGGTGCCATCGGGCATTCGCCCCGATCAGAGTGAGGGCGAATGCACCGATGATAACACGAAGATGACACGATTTGACAAGATGCCCTCACGAGTGCCTTACGAAGTTGCCCGCTCACGAAGTTGCTGCCGGAGCCTGAGAAACTCCACCGGCGGTCATACGATGGCTTCGATGCCCTCACGAATGGCCCGATGTTGCTACGATCAGAGCCGAATTTGAACATATCCTTTATCGTGTGTCCATCGGGTGTCCATTTCGGGACAGTGTGACAGGGGCTTAAATGACCGTACGGTTCACCTCTTTAATCTGAAGTGCATAAAGTCAATGATTAAATGGTATTAAAGGATATTAATAAAAGGGCAGTTACATGAAGATAAATACAGGATATTAGACGACTGCAAAAGCGTTAAAGATATTGTTCTAAAGGCTGAATTGAAGGTATACCGTTATAATAAGCACCGCCCACCCACCAGATGATTATAGAGTTCATGTTGTCTATCATTTCTTTAGATAAACTAATATAAGCACAGTGGGGGAGTTTCATTAACAGCTTGTGGAGCGACAAAACAAAAGACTAAAGGCAGTAATCTGTGTCCGTAATGACTTGATCCCTAAAGGGCAGATGGTCGTGTGTGTGTGTGTGTGTGTGTGTGTGTGTGTGTGTGTGTGGTCCATTATTTAAGCAAGCATTTGTCCCACCACAAAGGGTCTTTGATCAACAGGGTATAATATGTACCTAACATATATCACCATGAACCCTCCCCTCTTCATCACTGACACAAAGACAATTATAATTTATCTTAAAAGTTCTCTGACATGCTATATTTAAATATGCAAATGAGGCATAATGTTATTAACTTTGTGCTAATTTACATAATTTCTGTCGCAGAAAGGTGAGCTGAAATGTTATGTCTTAATATGCTAATGAGGCTTTATGTAATGCTAACTGTTGTTGAATGTAGGAAGAATCTGCAGACAGAAACACAGTTAGTCAAATAGTCCTGAATCTGTATTACAGCTGTTTTCTTCCCATGGGCTTCAAATAAGACGTGTTGGTAGAAAAACAAACTGTGGCAGGAAATAACTGTATGTTTGCCTTTGGAGTCTTTTCATAAGGGATTCTTATCACGCACATGGTTGAGGTATAACGGCCCGTCCACACGGCAGCGTCGCGTGCTTCAACGGAGACGCTTCCATTCACTTTGAATGGGGTGACGTCACGCTTTGCCGAACTGCATTGTGGTTCCTTTGCGGATTTTTGCCTCCGTTGCTCGCGCTGAAAGTTGAGAAAAGTTCAACTTTTAGGCATCGACGGAAGCGTCAGCCAATCAAATCATATGCAAGTACAAGCTCTAGCCAATCAAACCGCGTGCTAGTTTGTCCGGGGCGGGAGATTAATATGATTGGTTGTTGGTCGCACGCCAGACACGCCCGTCGGCAAGCTTCAACACGACGCTGCGTTGAAGCTTGGAAGTTGAACATTGCTCAGCTTTTGCAGCGAGAAACGCTTTTGAAGCTTCGCTCCCACAATGCAGTTCGGCAAAACGTGACGTCACCCCATTCAAAGTGAATGGGCAGAAGCGTTGAAGCGTCAACGGCCCATCCACACAGCGGCGTGCGTGGACGCTTGGCGGTGGGCGTGTCTGAAGCTTGGGGAGTTTATGCGAGCAACGAGACCAACAACCAATCACATGAATCTCCCGTGCAAATCAAATCAAGTTTTATTTATATAGCACATTTATAAACGATTTTTGGTCGAGCCAAAGTGCTGTACATAAAACTAGCCTACAGTAGAGACACTTTACAGCAAATACAACAGCACAGATTGTTCAGAATATCATATATAATATAAAATCCCCAAACAGGCGAAACCTACCAGTTCCACCCACTGTCTCCTGCCACCTGCCTCCATGCCTCGCTCCTCCGGTTTCCCGGTAGGTGAACAGAGACTGATCATACAGCAGCGGGCGATTCACTACCGCTATAATTAATTTCTCCTCCATTTTTGGGAATATGAGGAAAAGACCTCGTAGTCTCTCCCAGCATACACGGGATTTCATTGGCTGACGCTTCTGCAGAGGCGCCAAAACGTTGAACATTGCTCAACTTTTGCAGCGAGCAACGCCAGCAACGCCAGCAATGCCTCCGCGTCGCTTCCCACAATGCAGTTCGGCGAAAGTGACGTCACCCCATTCCAAGTGAATGGTGAAGCGTCAACGCACGCCGCTGTGTGGACGGGCCGTAACGGCCCCTACACACGGCGGCGTGCGTTGCCGCTTGGCGGTGGGCGTTGCCGCTTGGCGGTGGGCGTGTCTTGAGCTGGGGAGGTCAACGCGAGCAGCCCGCCAAACAACCAACCACATGAATGTCCCGCCCCGGACATACAAAGCAAAGCGTCATGCTACATCCATGCTGGCTAATATACTGTCTATGCTTGCTAGCTGTCCATTCAAACGAAGTACACTGGATGTAAACTCCCCAAACAAGCGAAAAACCTACCAGTTTCCCCCACTGTCTCTGCCCCCTCCCCCATGCCTGGCTCCTCCGGTTCGTACCCCTGTATGTAAAGGAGGGACTGGTCATAGAGCACCGGGTGATTCCCTACCGCCACGATCATTTTCTCCTCCATTTTTTACATCTGGGAAATAACTGCGGTCCGGCTCTCTCACATACACGCGGTTTGATTGGCTACTGCTTGTACTGTCAGATTTGCATACGAGGGATTTATTGGCTGACCGCCTCCGTCGAGGCGGCAAAAGTAGAACATTGCTCTACTTTTGCAGCGAGCACCGCGAGAGAAGCTACGCTTTGCTCCCACAATGCAGTTGTCGGCGAATCGTGACGTCACCCCATTCAAAGTGAATGGGCAGAAGCGTTGAAGCGGCAACGCACGCCGCCTGTGTAGGGGCCGTTAAGGAGCTCTTAGATAAACTATGAGAAAAGCGTTCATGTAACATGCTCCCCAGAGAGAGATACTCTCGGGGTGGGGGGGGGGGTTTCATATTTCACATCGTTTATAAAAGAGAGGCAGAGAAAACAGAGCTATGTTTAACTAACATATTGGCAATCCAAAAATGATCTGTTAAAAGTCAAAAGATCAGCCAGACATTTCTGCAAATAATCAAGAGAAAAAAACATGACATGCAAACTCATCCTTATTTGTTCTTGATTATATTGATACATCTAGATATTATATAATATTAGTGATCAAACCACACCTCCTGTTGAAGGAGGGTTCTTCATATTTCATCACATATGTCCTAACATGTCTTCCACTATGGTCCACAACACATCACAGTGATCTGACAGAGTTGCTTTTTGCTTTTGGGAAAGAAAGGGCAGCTCTGCGAACAGACTCGCTGAAGAACCGGAAGTCAGGCAATGCTAGGCCTCAAATAAAAGCACAGAATTCGTTACACTTGAAAAATAAGCACACGTTGAGCCGTAAACAAGATTTAAAGGTTGAGATATTTATAAAAACTGGTTATTGTAATATTTTACTAAAGCACAGCTATACAATATATCTTTATAACGTGGTATTTTATTGTGCATTAAGTGGGATGGATTGCAGGTCGTTTGTTCTGAAATCGAATATCACAAAATATACACAAAGGACGGAACTTAGTCCGGCAATATACCGTAGAGAGACTCTAATACATACTTTGATATACACCTGAGACATCAGCAGGAGAGGACTCTTTAAAGGAGAGACGCTACATACTGATATACACCTGAACATCAGCAGGAGAGGACTCTTTAAAAGTAGAGACACTACATACTGATAAACAACCTGAACATCAGCAGGAGAGGACTCTTTAAAGTATAGACACATACTAGATATACACCTGAACATCAGCAGAGAGGACTCTTTAAAGTAGAGACAACTACATACTGATATACACCTGAACATCATCAGGAGAGGACTCTTTAAAAGTAGAGACACTACATACTGATATACACCTGAGAGGACTCTTTAAAGTAGAGACTCAGATTTAGCAGCATTAGTGGGTAAATGTTAGATCTAAAAAAAGAAAAACACTATCAATACGGGTGTGCTGCTCCATGGGACCTTTATTTTTGAAATATTTACCGAAGTAGCATATCTGTTGCAAACTGGAGAGATAAGATGTTAAGGGGGAGGAGACTCTCTCCCAGCTGCGGACCAATCACAGGACAGCTAGCAACAGGTGAGAGGGAAACACACACCTCTCACACACACACTCATACACACACACACACACACACACACACACACACTGCTGCGGAGACATGAACAGGGAACTAGAGAAGCAAGGACCATTACAGCCTCGGAGGAAAAAGTCCTTCCTTGGATTAAAAGCGCTTCTATTTCCCGGGACAGAATATAAAAGCACTTTAAAAGAGTGTCCCGCGCGGAGGGAGAGCTACTTTAGAGGCTTCAAAACATTTTTTCAGGAGCGGTGTAGTTTATTCTGGGCTGCTTTAGTTTGTCCTGATGTCTCCTCTTTTGCAAACAATGCGCGTAGAGACGCTTTATTTCAGGGACTAGTTTGAGGACTTTTTAATCAGGTCTGAATCATGCAGAGCTCCGAGAGTCTGAGGCCGGCTCAGTCGGCCAGGAAGCCGCTGGGGAAGCTCTCTCCCGCTGGAGGAGGTGAAGACCCGTGGAGACAGGTCTCCTCTCTGGAGCTCAGCCACAACGAGGCGGCGCGCCTGGCCACGGACGCGCTCCTGGAGCAAGGTGAGCACGAGTACAGGAGGGTGCTGACGGAGGAGCGCGAGGTGAGCTTCCTGTCCCAGCAGGAGGTCCAGTACATCACCCGGTACTCTGCAGCCGCTGCCTCCAAGACCTCCTGCGGGCAGGACAGCTCCAATGACCGGGACTTCGAGGAGGATGTGTCCGAGCTCACCTCCGGGACTTATTTCCCCATGATGTCCGATGAGGAGCCGCCGATGCTGGAGCTCGGCTGGCCGGAAAACCCTAACAGATTCGGGCCGTCAGAGACCCAGATCTACTTCCAGAGGGACAAGAGCCACAACGTGAAGGACCTGATCCGGTCCCTGATCAACCAGGCCAAGAAGGTGAGAGGCTCGGGGTCAAAGCGGGGACACTGAGGGTCCCTGAGCTCAGAGTCACAGTGTGCTTTAACTTAACACGAGCTATTTATAGATCAGTCTGTTGGTGGGTGTGTGTGAGTCATTTGGTGTGTTGCACTGTAATACTCTCTTCGAAGCCGATATTGTACTTTTTTACTCCATAATACTTATTTCTAGGGTTACGGTTGATTTGTATTTGATCCATGCATCGTCCCGCAGAGCAGGGGACTTTCACATTCTGCTTTTGACCCGTCTTCGTGTCAGGAGGCAGTGTCTGAAAGTATGCCGTCACAGAACCATGAGCATCGTAGCTTTAATGAACACACATCCCGCTAAGTGCTGCTATTGTATGTCAGTACATATATCTTTTTTATTACGTCTTTCTGGAGTCTTGTTTTGGTAGTTCTGCATACTTTATACTTCTACTATTTTAAAGTTCTTCCAACTCTGACATGGTGGTATCTGCGGCTTTGAGCTCATGTACTGCAGGGTGCTGTCAATAACAACAATCAACAATCATAACTGTTGCTGTTTTATATCGGCACATATATATCAGTGTCCTTTGTGTCCTTTGTGGCAGTCAGTGTCTTCGTCTGGTAGGTTAGCATCTCCCTGTGCTTTAGGATGTGTTCTATGTTCATTGGGCTCGTGAGTACTTTTAAAGTACTGTACCTAATATTGAGGTACTTGTACACTACCTGAGTAGTATCTTATTTGTATAATACCTTTTACTCCCACCACATTTTAGTAGACAACATCGTCCTTTTACATTAGTATACTTTGATCCCAACGCAACGACTTTGACTTACTTTTGCACAACTAACAATAATCTACAGTTATTTAAATGATTGCTGTTTTTATTTTGGATGCTGCCACTTACTAGTGGTAGTCCTGCCACATTATATATACCACAACAACAACAACAACAACAACAACACAACCTTATTCACACATTAAAAGCCAGTCTTTACGGTTCCTTTGTGTCTCTCTGGTCTTTTTGCAGCAGTTGTTTAGTCTTGTTGTTGTTGTTGTTTACGTCACCTTCCTGTAGGCCAGGGGTGTCAAACTCAATGTCATCGCGGGCCACATCAGCATTATGGATGCACTCAAGGGCCGGTTGCAACTTTAAGACGATATAAATATACATATATAAATATAGAAGATATATAAAATAATGTATTATATTATTGGCTCTGCATTGGCTTCTCATCAGTCCTGGTAATGACTTCAGAGATAACTGCGTCTGAAAGCAGAAGTCTGGGCACATCAGTGAAAGCAGATATTCAACAATGAAAGAACATCCATAACTTATATATATCAATATGCCAATGACTTGTATATAAAACTATTCTGCACTATTTCTATTACATTTTATTTACTTGCACACTTGTATCTGTGTTATTGTGTTGCACTGTTGGAGGAGCCCTAAGCCTTTCTTTGTCATAACTACACTGGAGCTATGTACATATGACAATACAATTGTATTGTATATTATATTCTTTGCAAGCTCTTGCGGGGCCACATCAAATGAAGTCGCGGCCCGGATTTGGCCCCCGGGCCTTGGGTTTGACCCCCCTGCTGGAGGCAGTTGGCCTCTCTTTGCAGTCTTCTGTGTCTCTGTGACATGTTGTCTCTTTGATCTGTGCTAGTTTGTGTCCAGCCGTTCTGTGTATCATTCTCTAGTAATGATACTTGTCTCTTTGTTTTGCACAACGTAGAAGGAAAGGAGGGAAGGAGGCAAGGAGGCAAGGAGGGTTAGGCTTCACAGTGACGTAGGAACCTGAGTATGCCTGCACAGCGAGCGATGGTGTTGTGTCCTGACTAACACGTCTCTTCCTGTGTCGGCACTTTTGTTTTCCATGTTTCCACCTGAATGCATCCTTTCTGCCTGCAGAGGTCCCCCGGCCCCGCCCCCCGGCCCGCCCCCCGGCCCGGCCCCGCCCCCCCCTGGCCCCGCCCCCCCCCGGCCCCGCCCCCCCCGCTGTCAGGCTGGATCCTCTTCTCTGTGAGCAGGCACTCGCTTAGCAACCAGACCTCAGGGGAAACTCTCTGTTATCTCTCTACGGTCCGGAGGCCGACAGGCGCTAACGTGCTACAACGACCCGGGACACTTCAACAAAACGGCTTCAGAGGATGCAGATATAAAAACACAAAGGTTCCACGTGAATAAACATCTTCAGCAGCTTGAGGAGACGTGCAGCGTTTAGAGGACATCCAGCAGCTTGAGGAGACATGCAGCGTTTAGAGGACATCCAGCAGCTTGAGGAGACATGCAGCGTTTAGAGGACATTCAGCAGCTTGAGGAGACATGCAGCGTTTAGAGGACATCCAGCAGCTTGAGGAGACATGCAGCGTTTACTAAAAGCTGCAGAAACCAGACGCTGAAGAAGCTCAAAACAGCTTTATAATCCTGAACGTCACCAAGAGCTCTGGTCCCAGCTGTGTGCGTCACTCTTTAGTGTCCCCTGGTCTCCCAGCTGTGTGCGTCACTCTTTAGTGTCCCCTGGTCTCCCAGCTGTGTGCGTCACTCTTTAGTGTCCCCTGGTCTCCAGCTGTGTGCGTCACTCTTTAGTGTCCCCTGGTCTCCAGCTGTGTGCGTCACTCTTTAGTGTCCCCTGGTCTCCAGCTGTGTGCGTCACTCTTTAGTGTCCCCTGGTCTCCCAGCTGTGTGCGTCACTCTTAGTGTCCCCTGGTCTCCCAGCTGTGTGCGTCACTCTTTAGTGTCCCCTGGTCTCCCAGCTGTGTGCGTCACTCTTTAGTGTCCCCCTGGTCTCCCAGCTGTGTGCGTCACTCTTTAGTGTCCCCTGGTCTCCAGCTGTGTGCGTCAATCTTTAGTGTCCCCTGGTCTCAGCTGTGTGCGTCACTCTTTAGTGTCCCCTGGTCTCCAGCTGTGTGCGTCACTCTTTAGTGTCCCTGGTCTCCCAGCTGTGTGCGTCACTCTTTAGTGTCCCCTGGTCTCCCAGCTGTTGTGCGTCACTCTTTAGTGTCCCCTGGTCTCCAGCTGTGTGCGTCACTCTTTAGTGTCCCCTGGTCTCCAGCTGTGTGCGTCACTCTTTAGTGTCCCCTGGTCTCCAGCTGTGTGCGTCACTCTGTACTGGTCCCCTGGTCTCCCAGCTGTGTGCGTCACTCTTTAGTGTCCCCTGGTCTCCCAGCTGTGTGCGTCACTCTTTAGTGTCCCCTGGTCTCCCAGCTGTGTGCGTCACTCTTTAGTGTCCCCTGGTCTCCAGCTGTGTGCGTCACTCTTTAGTGTCCCTGGTCTCCAGCTGTGTGCGTCACTCTTTAGTGTCCCCTGGTCTCCCAGCTGTGTGCGTCACTCTTTACTGTCCCCTGGTCTCCCAGCTGTGTGCGTCACTCTTTAGTGTCCCCTGGTCTCCCAGCTGTGTGCGTCACTCTTCACTGTCCCCTGGTCTCCCAGCTGTGTGCGTCACTCTTTAGTGTCCCCTGGTCTCCCAGCTGTGTGCGTCACTCTTTACTGTCCCCTGGTCTCCCAGCTGTGTGCGTCACTCTTTACTGTCCCCTGGTCTCCCAGCTGTGTGTGTCACTCTTTACTATCCCTGGTCTCCCAGCTGTGTGCGTCCACTCTTTAGTGTCCCCTGGTCTCCCAGCTGTGTGCGTCACTCTTTAGTGTCCCCTGGTCTCCAGCTGTGTGCGTCACTCTTTAGTGTCCCCTGGTCTGGTGGTAGTGTCTCTACTTTAAAGAGTCCTCTCCTGCTGATGTCCAGGTGTATATCAGTATTAGGGTTGCCAGAAACTGATCATGATCAAAATCGATTATTCGGCAGCCCTGGCGAATAATAATCGATTATTCGACGACACCCCCCCCCCCCCCCCCCCCCCCCCCCCCGGGAGAAAAAAAAAAAAAAAACTCAAAAGGAATTCCGTTGTTTTCTTTACTAGAACATGTTTAACAGTACAAACAAGCATGTCATCACAAAGACGTTGCCTTGAAGTGAAGTTGGTAATGGCCAGCTATGCTGCGTTTTTCTCTGTAACCTCAAATGCGAACGCATTGTTGAGGTTGAGCTGTGATAGACCAACGTCTTTTCGCAGAGCTTGCATTTAACTTCCTTTGGACTTGTATGTTCGAAGTAGTTCTACAAGGAGGAACTCTTTTTACCTGCCGCTTTGTTCATCTTTAGTCGCACGTGTGAGGGGGTGGGGGTGGGGGCGGGTTCGGTGTGTAGCGTGCTGCAGCAGCAGTCTGCTCTGCACGCAGGCTTCCTCCAAGTTTACAGTAAAACAAACTGGTGGTGTGACCAATGGCCATTTACAATTATTAATACTATTACGATTATTAGCATATATTTATATATATTTTGTTGAAAACTAAGCCAGAAAAAAAAAAAAAATACATCAATAATAAAAAAAAAAATTTTTTAAAATAATATTCGATTATGGAGACTGTAACGAATAATCGCTGGCATCCCTAATCAGTATGTAGTGTCTCTACTTTAAAGAGTCCTCTCCTTATGATGTTCAGGTGTATATCAGTATAGTGTCCTCTACTTTAAAGAGTCCTCTCCTGCTGATATTCAGGTGTATATCAGTATGTAGTGTCTCTACTTTAAAGAGTCCTCTCCTGCTGATGTTCAGGTGTATATCAGTATGTAGAGTCTCTACTTTAAAGAGTCCTCTCCTGCTGATGTTCAGGTGTATATCAGTATGTAGAGTCTTTACTTTAAAGAGTCCTCTCCTGCTGATATTCAGGTGTATATCAGTATGTAGTGTCTCTACTTTAAAGAGTCCTCTCCTGCTGATGTTCAGGTGTATATCAGTATGTAGAAGTCTCTACTTTAAAGAGTCCTCTCCTGCTGATGTTCAGGTGTATATCAGTATGTAGTGTCTTTACTTTAAAGAGTCCTCTCCTGCTGATGTTCAGCTGTATGTAGTGTCTTTACTTTAAAGAGTCCTCTCCTGCTGATGTCAGCTGTATGTAGTGTCTCTACTTTAAAGAGTCCTCTCCTGCTGATGTCCAGGTGTATATCAGTATGTAGTGTCTCTACTTTAAAGAGTCCTCTCCTGCTGATGTCCAGGTGTATATCAGTATGTAGAGTCTTTACTTTAAAGAGTCCTCTCCTGCTGATATTCAGGTGTATATCAGTATGTAGTGTCTCTACTTTAAAGAGTCCTCCTCCTGCTGATGTTTCAGGTGTATATCAGTATGTAGAGTCTCTACTTTAAAGAGTCCTCTCCTGCTGATGTTCAGGTGTATATCAGTATGTAGTGTCTTTACTTTAAAGAGTCCCTCTCCTGCTGATGTTCAGCTGTATGTAGTGTCTTTACTTTAAAGAGTCCTCTCCTGCTGATGTTCAGCTGTATGTAGTGTCTCTACTTTAAAGAGTCCTCTCCTGCTGATGTCCAGGTGTATATCAGTATGTAGTGTCTCTACTTTAAAGAGTCCTCTCCTGCTGATGTTCAGTGTATATCAGTATGTAGTGTCTCTACTTTAAAGAGTCCTCTGCTGCTGATGTTCAGCTGTATGTAGTGTCTTTACTTTAAAGAGTCCTCTCCTGCTGACGTTCAGCTGTATGTCGTGTCTTTACTTTAAAGAGTCCTCTGCTGCTGATGTTCAGCTGTATGTAGTGTCTTTACTTTGAAGAGTCCTCTCCTGCTGACGTGCAGCTGTATGTAGTGTATTTACTTTAAAAAGTCCTCTGCTGCTGATGTTCAGCTGTATGTAGTGTCTTTACTTTAAAGAGTCCTCTGCTGCTGATGTTCAGCTGTATGTAGTGTCTTTACTTTAAAGAGTCCTCTCCTGCTGACGTTCAGCTGTATGTCGTGTTTTTACTTTAAAGAGTCCTCTCCTGCTGATGTTCAGGTGTATATCAGTATGTAGTGTCTCTACTTTAAAGAGTCTTCTCCTGCTGATGTCAGCTGTATGTAGTGTCTTTACTTTAAAGAGTCCTCTCCTGCTGACGTTCAGCTGTATGTAGTGTCTTTTACTTTAAGAGTTCCTCTCCTGCTGATGTTCAGCTGTATGTAGTGTCTCTACTTTAAAGAGTCCCTCTCCTGCTGACGTGCAGCTGTATGTAGTGTCTTTACTTTAAAGAGTCCTCTCTGCTGCTGATGTTCAGCTGTATGTAGTGTCTTTACTTTAAAGAGTCCTGTGCTTCCTGATGTTCAGCTGTATGTAGTGTCTTTACTTTAAAGAGTCCTCTGCTGCTGATGTTCAGCTGTATGTAGTGTCTTTACTTTAAAGAGTCTCTCCTGCTGATGTTCAGCTGTATGTAGTGTCTTTACTTTAAAGAGTCCTCTCCTGCTGATGTTCAGCTTGTATGTAGTGTCTTTACTTTAAAGAGTCCTCTCCTGCTGACGTTCAGCTGTATGTAGTGTCCTTTTACTTTAAAGAGTCCTCTCTCTTCAGGTGATCGCCCTGGTGATGGACGTGTTCACGGACGTGGATCTTCGTTGTGATTTGATTCAAGCGTCCAATAAGCGGCGAGTCCCCGTTTACATCCTGC
>JAMFTG010001807.1:5000-10000 GCA_023974075.1 Chaenocephalus aceratus
ACAGCAAGATGGCCAGGAAGTGTCCCACCTGCAACAAGGTGTACGTGTCCATGCCGGCGCTGGCCATGCACATCCTCACCCACGACCTCAAGCACAAGTGCGACGTGTGCAGCAAGGCCTTCAGCCGGCCGTGGCTGCTGCAGGGTCACAAGCGGTCCCACACGGGGGAGAAGCCCTTCGCCTGCGCACACTGTGGCAAAGCTTTCGCCGACCGATCGAACCTCCGTGCTCACATGCAAACACACTCTGCCTTCAAGCACTACCGATGCAAGCGCTGCAATAAGACCTTCGCCCTCAAGTCCTACCTGAACAAGCACTACGAGTCGGCTTGCTTCAAGGGCTCCGCGGACGAAGAAGACGACGACGAAGACTCCGGATCAGAAAACTAAACTAAAACCGCGATGAGGAAGATGAAACCTGAACCCCTGTTTAGTTTAGTTGCCAGCACTGGGAACCGGGAAATGTGAAAGAGTAACCTTAAGTATTATGTTAGAAATGTTTAGGGCCCGCACCTGATCGGGACGACCATAATTGCGACCATTGGATATAGACAGCACAAAATGAACATTACTTCTACTGTGGATCCTTTCAAATAGAAATCAATCTGTCAAATCCTAATGACCCAGCGCCACATGACTTCAACATTGACCCAGAATTCACCAAAATAAGCCCAAACATGGCCACTTTCTTTCTAGTTAAAACTAACTTTGTGGATCCTGCATATGTCAGAAATGGATTCAGCATCCTCAATTACCTCTAAAACCACTCCAACATTGTCAAAATCGGCCAAGCCATTTTGTAACTATTGTCCACATAGAGTGGGCTATAATGCTAATTAACACCATTTATGCTAATTGTGCAAATTGCCCAATATATGCAGGTTATCATCCGGCAGTTTCTATGTGCTGGGGACCCTACTATACATTTCCAACATAACACCTGGTGGTATATTCGACCTTTCCTGGTTCACTGTAGGACTCTATGAGCTGGTAACTGGACTAGTTGTCGGGTCACAAACCAATAACCCGCTCACTCTGCCCTCCATGCCTTTTTTTCCTTCCCTTTTTTTAGAAAGCAATATTTTCACTGAGATTACGTGAAGAAACTCTGATGATTATGGCAAAGACAATTTCAAAAGATGCTGGATTTCTTCCCTGCACAGTAGCTAATCGTCCACAGAAACTACAATCAGACAACCTTCCCCCAAATACAGACTGTAGATGGTAGTGTGTACACACACACACACACACACACACACACACACACACACACACACACACAGACGTGGGTTCATGTAAACACACACAGACATGTATGCAAACACACACACACGTAATGTACGCACGTGTGCACACACAATTATATATGAGGCCTGGCATGTGAATTTTTATCAATGACTATAATGATATTGATATCAATAGTAATAATATTTAGATTCCTGATATTTTATAGCAAATAGTAACGAGAAAAAGAAAAAAACATAAAAAGGACTAACGGTGTTCTTTTGTTTTCTAGAGACAAAACGACCTCTTGTATTTTTATGCTGCTTTTTATTTGCTAAGAATTGAATTCTTTTGCAACTGCCAACATGAACTTTTTATGACAAATGTGAACTATGACAGTATTTGCAAAAACAAAAAAGGGAGATCATTTTAAAAACGGTGAAAAGAAAAAGCCCTTTTTTCACACCAATGTTTCAATTCAACGGATGTTATTTTTCTATTTGATTTTTCTAAATTTATTTTGTTGTGCTTGTTAATCCCTTGTTGATCTGAAGCATCTTTGTAACTGTGGGTATTCAACAGAAAAAAAGAAATTTGAATAAGCTATACATAAGGCCATAGGTCATCGGATTAAACTACACCTGTTGAACAGGTCGTCACTCATTCGTCGTGTGATGAAGGACGGGGCTAAACGCTGGAGCCAAATGATTCGCTGTATTAAGTGCCACGTGCGGCCCACTCCTCTATAGCAATGAAACGCGTTGTTCTTCCTCCACCATGGTGGCTTCAGTCTTACAGAAGATCTGCAGCCAGTGTTACCTCACAGCGGGGGGCCGGACCGCGTCCATTCAGTCCTCCAACCCACTTCAGATTCTACCACGACCACTTGTGCATCAACGTAGCGCTGCACGACCGCGTCATGGACGTACAAAGAGAACATATTAACAATGCTGAAGTTAGATAACCTCTACTATAGGTTGGGAAAACGATATTGGCTGAGAGTTGGCTGCATCCTGAGGTCCCTCCCCCTCTCACTTCCTGTCGTTTAGAGACATCTTCACTGGGGGGTGAGCGGACTGTAGCTAGCCTTCGTTAGCTGCAGTTTACTCACATTGCAGTCCTGCAGCTCCGTTAGCCTCCATTAGCCTCCATTAGCCTCCGTTAGCCTCCGTTGGCCTCAGTTAGCCTCCGTTGGCCTCGGTTAGCCTCAGTTAGCCTCCGTTGGCCTTCGTTAGCCTTCGTTAACATTCGTTAGCTGCTGTAGCTACTCACATTCCAGTCAGTGCAAGTCAGAAACGTTACAGCGGTTTGCAGGAAGAAGAATACTAAATATACTTTAACAGTGAAAGTGACAAAGAACATATACTCAAATACTTATATACACAACGTGGCAAACATCAAACTATTAGCTAGTTTATTATTCTTAAATCCAGGATGTGCTCATCGCTGCATAATTGGGACCTTCTTTCATATCAAAATCACTATTTCGGTCTACTTTGAAGAGCTCTATGAAGCGACTGTCTAATGAATATTTCGTGATGGCCGCGCGGCGGTGACGCTGTCGTCGTGCAGAAGTAGTCGTGGTTGAATCTGAAGTGGTTTGGAAGAACGACAGACGCGTCCGGACCCTCGGTTACAAAGTCAGATTCTTCTGTTTGTCTCTTTTTTATATGTCGCTCTAAGCTCCGCCCACCTTTAGATGCACACCATCTTATTTATCATGTAAATACTTTATTTATTTATTCACCTATTTTTGTGTATTTATTGAAGCTTATTTAATGACCATGTATTTATTATTTATTATTTAAAAGATGAGCATCCATTGACCTTGTAAGATGCTGCTGATCTTCAAAGAAAATGTTTATATGCATGAAAACTGTAGAGAGTCCGCGGGACTTAGTTTTTTAAAAGAGGAACAATGTACAGTGTTAGGACTTCCAACAAAATGAATGCAGGATCTTTTGTTTTTCATGGCAATAATTTAACCTGACATGTATAACAATCACAGCTGTCCTGTTTTCAGTCGACTTAGGGCAATAAAAAGAAACCATTCAACGACTAAACAACTCTCCATCTCGCTGTTTCAACCCAAGTCTTCCTCGTGACGGGAGTTCTTCTGGCCCGTTTTTCTTTAAATCTCAGGCAATGAATAATTCTGAGAAATCTGCATGAGAACGTCTCAATACCTGTTTTATAATAATCAGTGTAACACTAATGGTGCAAAATAGGGGCTGCACAATAATCGGAAATGGATGTAAATCGAGTTATATTTTAATATGTAAACCGCACGGAGATTGTGGAGCTGCAGAGATATCCTGCCCTCCAAGATAATCACATGATAATATATTTTTTAAATGCAAAAAAATGATCAATCCCTCCGTTATCGCAATATCTTTTTATATTTGATTTACTTTTTTATTTTAAATCGCGCAGCCCTCGTGCAAAAGCAATAATGTTAGCGGGGATAACGTCTTCATACCGGTGTTAACTGGACTGCTGTTTTATATGTTCTTAATTATCTCGCTGGTTTTGAAAAGCAGTATGAAAGATACACTACGATACATCTAATTAAGATCACACGATTAAAAAGTCCTAAATGATTCCCGAGGTGTCGGGTAAGAGGCTGAGACTTCTCCCCGGCTCTCACGGGAATTAGCTTGTCGTTTTTTTACATTATTTCGATATAACGTCTCGCTGTAAGGCTCTTCCAGTCCTCCCAAATGCTGTTATATTGTATCATTAGTTTACCGGTTTGAAAAGCAACACAATACATCGACTAAAGATCACAGACGACTTTAAAGTCCGATTATCCCCAAGGTGTCGCATGAGAGGCTAAATGGGAATGATCTTGTCGTTCCTTTAAAGTAATGCACTTCTAGTCCTCCTCATCCCGTCAGAGCAGACGCAGCGATGAAGAGGAGGAGTGGGGACGAAGAGGGGCTTGGCGGAGGGTGTGGGAGGATAACAGGTGTTTGCAGACAGACTGCAGATAGGGAGCGTAATTGAGTCGGTGAGCGACCTCCAAAGGGGGGGAGGTCAAGCACCAGCAGGCAAATGCACCGTCAGCGATTAGCATATTTCTAAATGGACGACACCGTCGCGCCAACGCCGAGCTCTCGCCCATTAGAGACGAAACAAAAGTGAGGAGGAGGAGGAGAAAAGAGTCCGAGTGCTTCAGCTGACTCGCCACCTGTCCTCCGCTCATTAGCGAGGCGCTGCTTCCTGTGGGTTGATGTTCACATGTTGGCTGTTAGATGCGAGAGACGTGAGGCGTGTCCTCCGAGCCGGGGGTCGCGAGGCGGCTGCAGGGAGAACACTGAAAGGGAGACTCTTCTGAAACATTGTTCCTCTTTGTAAATATACGTGTAAATATATCACAGCAATAATATGACAATGCATGTAGACATTTAATTGCTCTTTTTTCTACTCATGTTGTCCTTTTTTCTTTTTTATTATTCAAAAGCAAAAAGACCAATACAGGTACAAAGGGCGGTCTGGGTGTGAATCAGGGGCGTGTTGGTTCCCTGGTTCTGTTATAGTCACAAGACCTGATCACGTTTCTCTGTCCGTCACTTATTATGGTTTGATGCCGGCGTGGCTGCGCAACGAAGAAGTGCCAAAAAGTATGATTTCCATGACAAAAGCCTTCGACATGTGGTCGGCTGCTCGAAACGCTCCGTGTGGTCGGCTGCTCGAAACGCTCCGTGTGGTCGGCTGCTCGAAACGCTGCGTGTGGTCGGCTGCTCGAAACGCTCCGTGTGGTCGGCTGCTCGAAAC
>JAMFTG010001807.1:12500-71269 GCA_023974075.1 Chaenocephalus aceratus
ACTCTCAGTGCAGGACACACACACTCTCAGTGCAGGACACACACACTCTCAGTGCAGGACACACACACACACTCTCAGTGCAGGACACACACACTCTCAGTGCAGGACACACACACTCTCAGTGCAGGACACACACCTCAGTGCAGGACACAACACAACACACACTCTCAGTGCAGGAGACACATGCTGGTTATGTCACGGACGATAAACCCAAAACATCTTGTGTATTTTTCGACACACGACGTGATAACGCTTTCTTTATGTCAGACTTTCTTATTAGAAGACGGAGGAAACACTACGGAGTCAGAAGACGTCCAAAGAGCACACTTAGTACGACGCACTGATAACCGCCGATAGGGAGCCTGTGCCTTTAGTCAACACGAGGAGCTCCAGTTATAAAGACTTGTTTAATGATCTCGCGTGCGTTTATTGCTTATAATGTGAAACATGAATATTCATAGACCTTAAATTAATGTATATATGCATGGGAACAGGAGGCAGAGGAACAGCACCGGAGACTTCCATGGGATAATTACAGAAGCTGTTGTGTTCGTGGCGACAGCAACACGCATTCATGTCCGCATAAAAACGATGTGTGGAATCCGTTAGCCTTTAATTACGGTCATTCCGCGTCTTTAATTATTGCTGCCCACACATTTCTCTGAGTCGAGCGTGCAAGCATTCGTGCGCGGCGCTCGAACTTCACCCCGGCAGATGTCGTCCCTTATCCGATGTTATGATGAAAGTAAATAACTGATGTCATTACACGGCAAGGGACCGTAGAATGGGGACCAATCCAATTACATCGCCCAGGGGTGAGCAGAGTGTGTGTAACAGCAGCGAGGAGGGCTCAGCAGAGTGAGGCAGGAAGGACACACACACACACACACACACACACACACACACACACACACATCGGATTATCAAGCTGTTTGTGGGGAAACAGGACTTTGAAACTATGGAAATCATCTCAGCTACTAAACTAACCCTGAAAAGGGAAATGGAGGAAAGAGGATAATAGGTGTTTAATTTCCTGAGTGGAAAAGTCTTTTAGCTACAAATTGCGTCAACATGATTTTTAATAATATGCATGTCACTCGTTAGACGCTGTTGTCCAAAGCCACTCACACACTCACTGCTGTGGACACTCCCCACAGGAGACACTACGACATGCTGACTGCAGTGGGGTTTGAACCTGTGCTCCCCTGATCCCAACACCAACGCACTATCCACTGCGCCACACGCCTCCAATATGAATAATAAATAGCAAATAGTAGCACTAGTCACATCACTGTCTATGGAACACTCTCGCTCCTATTGGCTCGCACTCCAACAAAGTGTGCGTGATAGGCTAAGGGGCGGGACATCTCTAAGCGGTTGACCAATCACATCAGAGCAGACTGGGCTCTGGTTTCAGACAGAGGGTGGAAAAGAGGTGCTGCGGCACAGGCAGTATGAGAACAATAAAGAGCTTTTTGAACATTAAAGCCTGGAGAGGACTCTTTAAAGTAGAGACACTACACACTGATATACACCTGAACATCAGCAGGAGAGGACTCTTTAAAGTAGAGACACTACACACTGATATACACCTGAACATCAGCAGGAGAGGACTCTTTAAAGTAGAGACACTACATACTGATATACACCTGAACATCAGCAGGAGAGGACTCTTTAAGTAGAGAACACTACATACTGATATACACCTGAACATCAGCAGGAGAGGACTCTTTAAAGTAGAGACACTACATACTGATATACACCTGAACATCAGCAGGAGAGGACTCTTTAAAGTAGAAACACTACATACAACTGCTATAACTAAATCATCTGTTAGCTTCCCAGCTATCTCTTCTAAAATTACGAATGTGCTGAAATAATAAGTCAATCAACAGAAAATGAATCTGAGTACTCAGAGTAGCTATCCCTGAACTGCAGCCCTCTCTGTGACCCTTAGTTACACATCTGGCGGCCATCTGTTGGCCAATCAAACACTGCCCGGATAAACAATCATAAAAACAACAACAAGCTTTATTTGTTGATGATAGGGCGATTGGCTCAGCTGGATAGCTCAACAGAAGGAAGTCATCTGCTTTAAGACATGTCCTCCATTGTTAACCCTAACCTGCTTGCAAACTGACCCCCAACAAGAGTAGAGTATTCCTCTGAGTACTTCTACTTTACTCAAGTACAAGATCTGAGTACTTCTACTTTACTCAAGTACAAGATCTGAGTACTTCTACTTTACTCAAGTCCAAGATCTGAGTACTTCTACTTCTACTCAAGTCCAAGATCTGAGTACTTCTACTTTACTCAAGTCCAAGATCTGAGTACTTCTACTTTACTCAAGTCCAAGATCTGAGTACTTCTACTTCTACTCAAGTCCAAGATCTGAGTACTTCTACTTTACTCAAGTCCAAGATCTGAGTACTTCTACTTTTACTCAAGCACAAGATCTGAGTACTTCTACTTTCACTCAAGTCCAAGATCTGAGTACTTCTACTTCTACTCAAGTCCAAGATCTGAGTACTTCTACTTTTACTCAAGTCCAAGATCTGAGTACTTCTACTTTACTCAAGTCCAAGATCTGAGTACTTCTACTTTACTCAAGTCCAAGATCTGAGTACTTCTACTTACTCAAGTCCAAGATCTGAGTACTTCTACTTTACTCAAGTCCAAGATCTGAGTACTTCTACTTTACTCAAGTCCAAGACTGGTACTTCTACTTTACTCAAGTCCAAGACCTGGTACTTCTACTTCACTCAAGTCCGATCTGAGTACTTCTACTTTACTCAAGTCCAAGACCTGGTACTTCTACTTTACTCAAGTCCAAGACCTGGTACTTCTACTTTACTCAAGTCCAAGACCTGGTACTTCTACTTCACTCAAGTCCAAGATCTGAGTACTTCTACTTTACTCAAGTCCAAGATCTGAGTACTTCTACTTTACTCAAGTCCAAGATCTGAGTACTTCTACTTTACTCAAGCACAAGATCTAGTCTTCTACTTTACTCAAGTCCAAGATCTGGTACTTCTACTTTACTCAAGTCCAAGATCTGAGTACTTCTACTTTTACTCAAGTCCAAGATCTGAGTACTTCTACTTTACTCAAGACCAAGATCTGAGTACTTCTACTTTACTCAAGTCCAAGACTGAGTACTTCTACTACTTACTCAAGTCCAAGATCTGAGTACTTCTACTTTACTCAAGTCCAAGATCTGAGTACTTCTACTTTACTCAAGTCCAAGATCTGAGTACTTCTACTTTACTCAAGACCAAGATCTGAGTACTTCTACTTTACTCAAGTCCAAGATCTGAGTACTTCTACTTTACTCAAGTCCAAGATCTGAGTACTTCTACTTTTACTCAAGTCCAAGATCTGAGTACTTCTACTTTACTCAAGTCCAAGATCTGAGTACTTCTACTTTACTCAAGTCCAAGATCTGAGTACTTCTACTTTACTCAAGTCCAAGATCTGAGTACTTCTACTTTACTCAAGTCCAAGACCTGAGTACTTCCACTTTTACTCAAGTCCAAGACCTGAGTACTTCTACTTTACTCAAGTCCAAGATCTGAGTACTTCTACTTTACTCAAGTCCAAGACCTGAGTACTTCCACTTTTACTCAAGTCCAAGACCTGAGTACTTCTACTTTACTCAAGTCCAAGATCTGAGTACTTCTACTTTACTCAAGTCCAAGATCTGAGTACTTCTACTTTACTCAAGTCCAAGACCTGAGTACTTCTTCTTTACTCAAGTCCAAGATCTGAGTACTTCTACTTTACTCAAGTCCAAGATTCGAGTACTTCTACTTCACTCAAGTCCAAGATCTGAGTACTTCTACTTTACTCAAGTCCAAGACCTGGTACTTCTACTTTACTCAAGTCCAAGACCTGGTACTTCTACTTTACTCAAGTCCAAGACCTGGTACTTCTACTTCACTCAAGTCCAAGATCTGAGTACTTCTACTTTACTCAAGTCCAAGATCTGAGTACTTCTACTTTACTCAAGTCCAAGATCTGAGTACTTCTACTTTTACTCAAGCACAAGATCTGAGTACTTCTACTTTTACTCAAGTCCAAGATCTGAGTACTTCTACTTTTACTCAAGTCCAAGATCTGAGTACTTCTACTTTTACTCAAGTCCAAGATCTGAGTACTTCTACTTTACTCAAGTCCAAGATCTGAGTACTTCTACTTTACTCAAGTCCAAGATCTGAGTACTTCTACTTTTACTCAAGTCCAAGATCTGAGTACTTCTACTTTACTCAAGACCAAGATCTGAGTACTTCTACTTTACTCAAGTCCAAGATCTGAGTACTTCTACTTTACTCAAGTCCAAGATCTGAGTACTTCTACTTTTACTCAAGTCCAAGATCTGAGTACTTCTACTTTTACTCAAGTCCAAGATCTGAGTACTTCTACTTTACTCAAGTCCAAGATCTGAGTACTTCTACTTTACTCAAGTCCAAGATCTGAGTACTTCTACTTTACTCAAGTCCAAGACCTGAGTACTTCCACTTTTACTCAAGTCCAAGACCTGAGTACTTCTACTTTACTCAAGTCCAAGATCTGAGTACTTCTACTTTACTCAAGTCCAAGACCTGAGTACTTCCACTTTTACTCAAGTCCAAGACCTGAGTACTTCTACTTTACTCAAGTCCAAGATCTGAGTACTTCTACTTTACTCAAGTCCAAGATCTGAGTACTTCTACTTTACTCAAGTCCAAGACCTGAGTACTTCTTCTTTACTCAAGTCCAAGATCTGAGTACTTCTACTTTACTCAAGTCCAAGATTCGAGTACTTCTACTTCACTCAAGTCCAAGATCTGAGTACTTCTACTTTACTCAAGTCCAAGACCTGGTACTTCTACTTTACTCAAGTCCAAGACCTGGTACTTCTACTTTACTCAAGTCCAAGACCTGGTACTTCTACTTCACTCAAGTCCAAGATCTGAGTACTTCTACTTTACTCAAGTCCAAGATCTGAGTACTTCTACTTTACTCAAGTCCAAGATCTGAGTACTTCTACTTTTACTCAAGCACAAGATCTGAGTACTTCTACTTTTACTCAAGTCCAAGATCTGAGTACTTCTACTTTTACTCAAGTCCAAGATCTGAGTACTTCTACTTTTACTCAAGTCCAAGATCTGAGTACTTCTACTTTACTCAAGTCCAAGATCTGAGTACTTCTACTTTACTCAAGTCCAAGATCTGAGTACTTCTACTTTTACTCAAGTCCAAGATCTGAGTACTTCTACTTTACTCAAGACCAAGATCTGAGTACTTCTACTTTACTCAAGTCCAAGATCTGAGTACTTCTACTTTACTCAAGTCCAAGATCTGAGTACTTCTACTTTTACTCAAGTCCAAGATCTGAGTACTTCTACTTTTACTCAAGTCCAAGATCTGAGTACTTCTACTTTACTCAAGTCCAAGATCTGAGTACTTCTACTTTACTCAAGTCCAAGATCTGAGTACTTCTACTTTACTCAAGTCCAAGACCTGAGTACTTCCACTTTTACTCAAGTCCAAGACCTGAGTACTTCTACTTTACTCAAGTCCAAGATCTGAGTACTTCTACTTTACTCAAGTCCAAGACCTGAGTACTTCCACTTTTACTCAAGTCCAAGACCTGAGTACTTCTACTTTACTCAAGTCCAAGATCTGAGTACTTCTACTTTACTCAAGTCCAAGATCTGAGTACTTCTACTTTACTCAAGTCCAAGACCTGAGTACTTCTTCTTTACTCAAGTCCAAGATCTGAGTACTTCTACTTTACTCAAGTCCAAGATTCGAGTACTTCTACTTTACTCAAGTCCAAAATCTGAGTATTTCTACTTTACTCAAGTCCAAGACCTGGTTCTTCTTCCACCTCTGAGTAAACCCAAACAAGCCAACCACGTGAACTGTCCCTTTACATGCTCTGTATTGTTGTAGATAACACTTGTAATGCATCATATCCTCTGCACTCCAACATCAGTCTATCATGCAAGCTGCCTACAGGAGCTGTCATGAGAGGTGTTATTATTCAGTGTTAAAGGTGCTGTAGGTCATTTTTGGAGAAACCGGCTCGAGTGCGCTAGAATTTGAAAATAAACAACCGGAACAAATCTGCCACTTCCTCAGAGCCCCTCCTCCAACACACACGAACGCGCACATGACCAAGGAGGCCACGAGGTAAATTTGTGCCCCGATGGAAGGCTGACAGGCAGGTAGGCCATCCAGTTACTTTAGCCGGCTCAGATGATTGGTCGTGCTTTCTACAGCGCCACGGCTTCCACTGATTTGTTATGGATTTATTGTCAAAGCACTTCAGATATTCATTGCTATCGGGATGTTAAGAGCATTCCATGGAATATAATATAATCTATAATAATATATATAAGTGTTTCTGAAGTGAATTAGCTACCGCACCTTTAACATTCATTTCCTTCCAGTGTGTGGCAAAGGGAAGCGTAACCACGTCTATACCTTTGTAGAATGTAGAGGAACACATGTTTAATCTCGCAGTGGAGCCTGAAGGAGGCCAATGTATTTACTGTTTTGATAAACTGCATGCAAACAGAGCCTCAACACGAGGCGGTTCAAACCAAACAGGCCAACCACGTGTTACTGTCGCTTTAAGAGGCTGCGTCTCCTTCTGCCTCGCAGCACAGGAGCTCATTAAAAGCGCCTCCATTGCTCACGGTTTCATCCAGTGAGACTGCCAAGCTCTTTAACTCGGTGTTCTTGATGTTTGTGTAAATCCCATCTGTTCCCCGTCTCTGCTGGCAGAGGGTCCACCTCGCCCGTATGCTTCTCTTTTTGAAGTGGCGTCAAAATCCCATCTTTATGCATCTAAGAAATCCAGCCTGTCATCAGCACTCGAGCAGCAGTCAGGGAGGGCGATCCGCAAATAGCGCCTCTCTTCTCCGCGCACACAACAACACGCGCCGCTTTTACAGATGCGATGTTTGTCTTCTCTCACTTTAACAATGCCTCTGCTTCTAGGGGAGAGTTAATGAACCGAAGTACAGACGAGGAGAGCTTAATCCACATCTGAGCAGCTCCTCAGGCGCAGCACATTCACTTCAAGGAGAAGGGAGATCATTAAACACGAATCCCACTCTGCGTACTGGGAGCAGAGAGAAGAGTGCCTCAGATCCACTGGTGAGAAACCAACATCAGTGAACCATCAGCAACACACTCTCTTCAGCCTTAAATACAAAACATCCCTTTCACTCGAACCTGCTCTCCTCCTTCTGAAGGCAACAGAAGAGCCACTCATCCCGAAGGAACCGGCTGTGCCAGAGCTACACACACACACACACACACACACACACACACACACACACACACACACACACACACACACACACACACACACACACACACACACACACACACACCGTAAACACAGCAGCATGGTGATACAACTGTCCGCTCACAGAGCGGATTAAACCACTGGGAGAAACACAGAACCATTCATGTGATTAAATAGTGCAAACAGACGAAGGGCAGATACGTGATTTGCAAGTTCATTTTGTACAACGCCCCTTGTTGTGCAATATATATATATATATATGCCGTTAATAGAGTGCCGCAGGGACGCGTCCGAAAACCCGGAAGTAAGTTAGCATTTTGCCACTTCCGGTTCCTTCGACAACAACCAAAATCGGGGCTGAAGTCGAATAGTCCATTTAGCTTAGGAACCTTCCTAAAGGAGTGAAATGACCCGGAAGTCCCTCAGTGGCAGCCATGATAAGTGCCGTTCGAATTCTCTAGAATGATGAGAATGAAAGGAAAGGAGGTTTCAAACTTCCTTTATAACCTCCTTTAGCTTAGGAACCACTGGACCTCCCTAACCGACAGGAGAAGCTAAAATGCTGCCCCACAATGCATTGCAGCCGCAGTATTTGCCGTCACTCAACAGTCGGCCGTTCACGGAAACAACCGATTATGACCGAGAAATGATATCATGAAAGTTACGGTGCTTATTAAGCATTTTAAAACATAGGTGGTAAGTTGCCAAAGTGCTTTGTTTTGAACGTTCATCAGGATTATAATCAGAGAGAAATATGAACGTTAGTTTTTACTGAAATTATCAAATAAAGTCAACATTTCAGTCTTTACTGAGCTGTGTGGGGTTTGTTCAACTTTTAAAAGATGTTTGAATGGTGATATACACAGTGATAGATGTTAAGGACTAACGTTTATAATAAATACATCTGTATTGATTTTAAGATCTTTAGTTCATACAATCATACGTATTGGGATCATTTGTATTCATGTGGACCGGAGGGAGAGGGGGACGAGCATACGTTTCACTTTTTTATTTCAATTCAGCTTTGGTCATGAAGAATATGTTTCTCTGTTGTCCACGTTCATAAAGCAAAGCAGCAGCATCAGAGCACGGTGCAGAGTCTCTAGATGAGTTTACAGTAGTCCCTCGTTCTTATTGAACATCCATGTTGTAGTCCGCTGTATAGAAAACTGTGGTTTCCATGGTTTCCCCACAGCAGCAGACGCACACAATGACGTCCGCTGGCGCATCATAAACACGTCGGATAGTGAAAGTGCATTCGGATTCTCTAAAGTACCGCAGTCTCTTCTCCTAAGTCCTTTTGAATTCTCCTATCCACTATCCCTTAACCCCGTGACCTTTCACTCAGAGGTCAAGGAATAGGAGATAGGGTTAGAACTTAGGAGCTGATTTTTAAACTATCCGACTGCAGCCTGGGTCTGTGGTTGAGACACATTGAAGAGACGGATCACGTTTTGTTCAGCCGGATAATCTCCACATTTTACAAAACGTGATCCGTGTCTTCAATGCGTCTCAACCACAGACCTGATTTCCAGCTCTTACTCCTAAACCCGATGGAGAGATTGCGTTGCTTTTTGTCGAAGGAACCGGAAAGAGTGTACTTCCGGGTTTTAGGACGCGTCCCTTCGGCACTCTACAACTGTGCAATATATACCTGGCTGCTAAATCTCTCAGACCGGTTACAGGATGTGAGTTTTGTAATTTCTATCTTTAATATCTGATTGTTTCCACTCACCTCTTGTATCGTGTCCCGTCTCCCTTTGTCTGATGCCAGACTCTCCACCCTATTGCATCTAAGTATCTGTGGGTTTTCTCCGGAAGTGTTTCCTTGTACGATGTGAGGGTCTAAGGATCAGAGGGTCTAAGAGGTAGAGGGTTTAAGGACAGAGGCTCTAAGGACAGAGGGTCTAAGGATAGAGGGTCTAAGGACAGAGGGTCTAAGGACAGAGGGTCTAAGGACAGAGGATCTAAGGACAGAGGATCTAAGGACATAGGGTCTAAGGACAGAGGGTCTAAGAACAGAGGTTCTAAGGATAGAGGGTCTAAGGACAGAGGGTCTGAGGACAGAGGGTCTAAGGACAGAGGCTCTAAGGACAGAGGGTCTAAGGACAGAGGGTCTAAGGACAGAGGATCTAAGGACAGAGGATCTAAGGACATAGGGTCTAAGGACAGAGGGTCTAAGAACAGAGGTTCTAAGGATAGAGGGTCTAAGGACAGAGGGTCTGAGGACAGAGGGTCTAAGGACAGAGGGTCTAAGGACAGAGGCTCTAAGGACAGAGGGTCTAAGGACAGAGGGTCTAAGGACAGAGGGTCTGAGGACAGAGGGTCTGAGGACAGAGGGTCTAAGGACAGAGGGTCTAAGGACAGAGGGTCTGAGGACAGAGGCTCTAAGGACAGAGGGTCTAAGGACAGAGGGTCTAAGGACAGAGGGTCTGAGGACAGAGGGTCTAAGGACAGAGGGTCTAAGGATAGAGGATCTAAGGACAGAGGGTCTAAGGACAGAGGGTCTGAGGACAGAGGGTCTGAGGACAGAGGGTCTAAGGACAGAGGGTGTAAGGACAGAGGGTCTAAGGACAGAGGGTCTAAGGATAGAGGGTCTAAGGACAGAGGGTCTAAGGATAGAGGATCTAAGGACAGAGGGTCTGAGGACAGAGGGTCTGAGGACAGAGGGTCTAAGGACAGAGGGTCTGAGGACAGAGGCTCTAAGGACAGAGGGTCTAAGGACAGAGGGTCTAAGGACAGAGGGTCTGAGGACAGAGGGTCTAAGGACAGAGGGTCTAAGGATAGAGGGTCTAAGGACAGAGGGTCTAAGGACAGAGGGTCTGAGGACAGAGGGTCTGAGGACAGAGGGTCTAAGGACAGAGGGTCTAAGGACACAGGGTCTAGGACAGAGGGTGTTTCTCATACTGATATTCTGAACAATGTGTTGTATTTGCTGTAAAGTGTCTCGAGGCTATTTTTATTTTATGTACAGCACTTTGGCTCAAACACCGAACATCCTTTATAAATGTGCGATATAAATAAAACTTGACTTGATTTGATCTCCGTAACAGTCATTGTCCGTAGATATAGTTATAGTGAGGTAGAAGTATTTGTCTAGTTATTTGAAAGCAGTGTAGATTATAGAAATATATGTGTTTTTCACGTAAAGACTCTTTAGTTCTTGAATCCCGAGTCTGCCTTCGTGCTTTTGGGTCCACGCCTTGCACACGCCGCCTAGCAACGTCGTCGTGCCGGGTTACCATGAACACCGCAGCATGACCGTAACGCTGTACACTCACAGTGCGGTGAAAAGAGCAACTAGATATCTACAGGAAACAAACCGTTTCTTATTCCAGCAACAAAAACAAAGCGTCCTCCACTTCTGCCGCCCTGTGATTCCAGACACTGCATCTCTCACAGAGCTATAGTTTGAACATCGCCGTCAGAATAATTATCCCTTTAAAGGCATGTCAACGAGGGAAGGTATAAATAAATATAGCTCACTTCCCTGTCGCGGAGCTGGCAGGTAATCTTCTCTGCAGCTGCTCTGAGTGTGACGATCCCGCCGGGACTGAAGTCTAATATTAACAGCTAATCATTATGTGGGAAAGTGTTCTTCCGTGACCCACGCCGCACCTGTGTGACTAACTCAATCTGAGTAATTGAGATACGTTAGCGACTACAACGGCGTCCTGCTGTGACAGCGGAGGGTCGCGCAGAGTGTAGTGGGACTCGAGATGGAGAAGGAGAAGATTTACACGTCCGCAGGCTCTGACTGACAGCCTCATCTCGTCGCGTGAGGCCCGGGTCCTCCGCGCTATGATGAAGGCCGTTTGATTGACAGCAAAGCAGCCGGTTGAAATTGACATTGTATGAATTGGTGAATGCTCGGGGGGGGGGGGGTGTCACCGTAAATATGTACTATACAGCAGTTACTCAAGTCCAAGCAGACATGCAGAGGCACGGCACATGGGAACCGTTTTCATGTTATACTGCTGACAAATTAATTGGTTTTTAAAGTCAAATATGCAACCATTTTAAAATGCTTCAAAAACAATATTGATATATTTAGTAGAGTTGTGTAGCTTCAGAGGAGTTACCTTCTGTCTCCTGTCATATGTCCTTTGAGCTGCCAGAAGCTCTCAGAAAGGTACAGTTATAAGCCACATTTTAACAATACATCTTGGTGCTTGTTGGAGCTATATCTCGATTTATATTATTTAATAGTTAAACATTCATTTACTTGCTGTTTTTGTTTACAGGAAATGTGTTATTATTTAGTGTTATCATAGTTCATGTTGAAGGCATGTTTTGGCACAGGGTGATTTGGGCACCTGGTGTAATTGTATATTGGACACAGGTGGGGGGGGGGAAGGGCACCAGACCAGGAGAACCACAGCAGGAGGCCACAGGTGGAACTTTGTTCATTGTTATTATTGGAATACGACGAAGTAAACAAACAAACACGATATTCTCGTCAGGACATTATCTAGTGATGGCAAGTGAAGCTTTGAATGAAGCATCGAACCATGTTCATGTCTCGAAGCTTCAGTTACAGCGACCTCTCCTGGCGAAGTGCGAGGCTGCAGTGGGTTTAACGTATCTTTGCCTTGAAACACATTCGATGCACACACACACACACACACACACACACACACACACACACACACACACACACACACACACACACACACACACACACACTGACTGAATATCATGTTCTATTTGCAATGAAAGATTGATAATCGTGTGTATTGGGTTATTGAGAAGAGAGTGGTTGTGTAATTATGGCAGGGGGTGAGTATGTGGGGCGGGGAACACTCAAAGATCTTTATTGAGGTAATTAGGGCCCGAGCACGAGAGTGCTAGGACCCAACGGCGTCCTAGCACGAAGTGCAAGGATACCTATTGTTATTCGTGGTATTATTATTATTATATAATTACGGAATCCTTGTTTTCAGGCCTTTAGGATGCTGAAAAAGTTGTATAATTTTGCACGGACGCCATAACTGGTGAAAAATACCTTATTCTGGAGTCAATTGTACAACTTGCTCGCTAGCGCCACCTATACAAATCCCAATTCGAAATACATTTACAAAGTCGCACCATAACTCCAAATGACCTGAAATTTTGCACACATATCCGGGTGGACCTGCTCTACATATAATCTCCTTGAACTCCTAAGCTCCGCCTACTTTATTCTTTTTTAAATTAGCATAATTTACAAAACAGTTAAATATTCACATAAATTTCAAATTTTTGTTTTACAACACCAAACTCAGTATACCTTATCGCTGGAGGGTCAGACACATTATCGTAGGGAATGAGCATGTTCAGTCGATAAATGTGGCCGTCAGTACTCTAAACGTGTTCGCAAAAAGGCGGGGCTTAGATAGAAATGCTCATAATTCATCAACAATGTACCAAAAAAACACACATTTTGGTGGTGAGGTTCAGTCTGTATTGGGGAATAAGCACAAAAAGTAATATCCATTTTGGACTATAGGGGGCGCCAAAAACATGACAAATGTATAACTCATGAAATGATGGACGAAATCTTTTTTTTTTTTTTTAGACATACTCTGGGGATGAGTATGGACTTATATTGAAAGTGTCACAACGAATGATAATTGTGGGCGTGGCCTGTACTTTTTTTTTTATGACGATGTGCTTAAATGTGTTTCAGTACGCAAAACTTGGGACACGCATCACAGCCCACGACCTTTTCAAGAATGTATAAAAAAAAAGGAATTTTTCAAAAATACTGCTCACTAGCGCCCCCTATTGTGTGGTAGTCACATATAAGTCACAATATAAGTAACTTCACGAATTTTGGCACAGACATTCCTCATGGAATTGCAGACATATTTGTACATACATTCCATTAGCCCCGCCCGCCAGAAAGTCGGCCATTTTGAAAAATGTGCGTTTTTCAGCCATTTTATGCACGTTCTTGCGAACTCCTCCTAGGGGAATGATCGGAAAAATTCCAATGCATGACAGGTTCAGCCCCTATCCCATATGATACTTAATTGCGGAGCACATTTTTGAAAAATTACTCGTGGAGGTCGTAAGCTAACAGCGAATACACCATTTTTGACGATTTACATGTCGCAAATTACTCTAAACTACTCGGATATAGTTATTCCGATATTCACGAAACGCTGTATACATATTCCTATTATGATTTCACACATATTTCAAATTGCCTTCCATTAGCTCCGCCCCCCAAAAAGTCGGCCATTTTGAAATATGTGCGTTTTTCAGCCATTTTACGCACGTTCTTGCGAACTCCTCCTAGGGGAATGATCGGAAAAATTCCAATGCATGACAGGTTTAGCCCCTATCCCATATGATACTTAATTGCGGAGCACATTTTTGAAAAATTACTCGTGGAGGTCGTAAGCTAACAGCGAATACACCATTTTTGACGATTTACATGTCGCAAATTACTCTAAACTACTCGGATATAGTTATTCCGATATTCACGAAACGCTGTATACATATTTCTATTATGATTGCACACATATTTCAAATTGCCTTCCATTAGCCCCGCCCCCCAGAAAGTCGGCCATTTTGAAAAATGTGCGTTTTTCAGCCATTTTACGCACGTTCTTGCAAACTCCTCCTAGGGGAATGATCGGAAAAATTCCAATGAAGGACAGGTTCAGCCCCTATCCAATATGATACTTAATTGAGGAGCACATTTTTGAAAAATTACTCGTGGAGGTCGTAAGCTAACAGCGAATACACCATTTTTGACGATTTACATGTCGCAAATTACTCTAAACTACTCGGATATAGTTATTCCGATATTCACGAAACGCTGTATACATATTGCTTTTATGATTGCACACATATTTCAAATTGCCTTCCATTAGCTCCGCCCCCCAGAAAGTCGGCCATTTTGAAAAATGTGCGTTTTTCAGCCATTTTACGCACGTTCTTACGAACTCCTCCTAGGGGAATGATCGGAAAAATTCCAATGCAGGACAGGTTCAGCCCCTATCCCATATGATACTTAGTTGAGGAGCACATTTTTGAAAAAATACTCGTGGAGGTCGTAAGCTAACAGCGAATACACCATTTTTGACGATTTACATGTAGCTAATTCATCCAAACTACTACATTTCCATTTTTGGAAACCTTTACAAAGTGGCACCGTAACTCCGAATGACCTGAAATGTTGCCCACTTATTCGGGTGGACCTACTCTACATATTATGTCCTGGAACCCGAAAGCTTCACCTACTTCATTTTTCTAACATTACCATAATGTTAAAAACAGTGAAATATTACCTTAAATGTCCATGTTTTCTTTTTCAACGCCAAACTTAGTATACAGCATCAGTGGAGGGTCAGACACATTACTGTAGAAAATGAGCATGTTCAGTCGATAAATATGCCCGTCATTAATCTAAATGCGGGGCTTAGAAAGAAATGCTCATAACTCCTAAACCACACACACACACACCGGCTCTGCTGGCGGCAAAATCAATTACAACAGACACCTATACACTCCACAACAGACACCTACTGAATGTAAAACACACACATACAGCTCCTAAAGCATATCAGGCTACAGCCCTTGTATATTTTATTATGTGAAGCACCATATGGTTTCATGAAAAATATCTACTGTTTATTTCTACATATCTCCTAAAGCCTACAAATAAACACCCCCCCCCCCCACACACACACACACAAACACTTTATCTGTCTATAAGGCTTACAGTTACATTGTTCAATCATGCTTTAGCAACCATGTCTTTATTATGATCTCTTGTTTTCTCTGTGATTACCACAATTCTGGAGAAATGGATCTGCTGGGGAACGACCGCTACTTTGAAAAGTGCACGGCCAATCAGAAGGACAGAGCTGCCACCCGAGGGGCTGGATAAAGCAAGCCTGAACAGCGCTCAGGAACATCATCCACCCAAACCTCCGCTGACTGCAGTACAGCCGTATGAGTGTAGACGTGTAGAGCTCATCACTGCTGTCACTTCAGCCTTACATACTTTTACTTATAATTCAAACATTACATCTGTGTGCCATATAGTACTTGTCATTTTGCATATACTGTATATACTTATTACATTGCATTGTCTTTATTTGAAATACTGTCTACACAACTTCTCTCATATTATTGAATCTACATTGTGGTTGTTATATATTTATCTGTTATCTTGCACTTCTTTGCGTCTTAGGTTTACATTTTAATTGTTGCTGTGACGGACTGTGGAGCTGAGCAAAACACACACTAACAGTTAGACCAAACACACTTAGCTATTCCATCTACCTCTGGAACTAGCTAAACTAGTTATAAATATGTGTATTCTTCACTGTCGGCATATCGCTACCTGGTTGATGCAGGAAAAATGGTACCAACGCAGTTGGCGCACATGCCTAAGATGTCCTGGTCAGAAACAAAGGAACGCAAAGTCAGGTAAACAATTTAGAGACATGACAAACGGCTCATCTCGGAGGACTGAGGGGGGGGACCAGCAACCCTCCCCGACAGGCGCACGGACGCGAGGGCCCGCTCATCACTGCGCGCACAAGTGCGACCGCAGTTTTAATTATTCTTTTTATTCTGTATTTTTCTAAAGGCATTTTTTTTGGCCTTTTATCAGTTATTAAAGTATTAAAGTAGAAAAGCGGGCAATGATTAAAAGTTCATCCATTCCAGGATTTGAACCAGTTGCGCGGAGGACGTCGTCGCATGCGGGCCGCCGGCTCTATCCACTGGGCTATCTATTCTTTAAACTATTCAACATTATTTGTAACACTCATAATTGTCTTTTTGTTCACAACTTCTCCACATTCTGAAGTGTTTCCCGAGCCAGAACGACCTATCTTTCTTCCCGGCTTGCTCTATAACGATCCAATACAATGCAATACCAACAACAACTCAACAGCAACAACGCAAACTATGACAACAACCCCCAGCGGCGATCAGGGGCGGACTGATGTGGGCCGGTCGGATAAGTCACTAGCACCCCCCCCCCGTCGACAATGTACTTGCGGTACCGAGGTGGGCCGGTGGAGATACCGCGGGTCCCGGGCGGATTTGTAGTCCCAGTCCGCCCCTGGCCGTTATAAAGTGTTGAAGCACTCAAATTCGAAACTGTTTCTCACCTGTCAGAATCGACACGAGTGCATTGAATCACCTGATTGGACGGCGAACCAGTCAAGAGATTCATTCAGGAAATGAAGCAGTTGCATGTCACATGATTTGAAGCACGCTTTGAAGCACTGCTTCTATGGAACCAGGGTTTGAAGCACGCATCGAAGCTTGTCAAACTGCCATCACTAGGTTTACCCGCGACAGTTTAGTTCATTATTTGATTTCTTTGATCATTCTTCATTCTTTCTTTAATTTCACCGGATGAAAGACTTTAGTGATGGGACGTCTGGATCTTAACATAAAAGTGTTTTTACTCGTTCAACTCAGCGAGTCCTTTGTTTCAGACACGAGGATAATTCAGCGTCTTCTAAAACTCGGCATCTTACGGAAAATGTGAAACAAGATCTCCAAATGTTAGCCTTTAGCTCGTAGCCCCTCTGGCCTTTGGAGAAACAAAAGATATTGTTTACGTGAAACTGCTTTATTCAGTGTTTTAATCAGCTGGTCCGTTTTATTTGAAGAGGAGGAGATTTGAGGTTCATTTGCATCCTCTAAAACCTTCCTACACGTCTGGATCTGAAGTTATCAGAGAAACAAGCTGAGCTAACGTTAGGGAACAACTCTGATTTATAACCTGCAACTTAATCAACAGCTTTATATCAGAAGAGAGGCTGAAAACCTCCCAAACCACGAACACTACCACGTACTGCATCTTTTTTATTGTTCATTGAGAAACCCTTAGTGTCAGAGAAATGACATATTGTGCATTACAGACGATAATAGGAGGTGTATGCTAATTAGAGGGGAATTATAAACAGAGCACGGCAGAACTAGCACTTGAACATGAGGTAAGAAAGCGTGATTTAAATCCACTGCAGCACCTGCATTGCAGAGTGCGAGTTGTCCAGTTTCAGTCCACATATAATGATGTATAATGCACTGCTACCACTGTGAATGATTGCACACTATGTATAGACCTCCTTCATGTTGTAACTGATCCCCCTGTGACCAATTAATCAACATAAAAGGCCAGCGCCATTGTAGTTCAAAGTATTTGTAATATTTCAGTGTAATGGCCTGCCTGTGCTGTCCAAGAAATCATTTTTAATTGTCTCATTAGAAGATGCTGTCGCGCAGGGTTTGGAGAGAACAACAATAGTTCTGTTTCTGCACACCTTTGAAGATTTCCACTTACCTGTGCAAAGCTTCGGGCCCAGACGTCCTTCTTCTGGATCCACAGCAACCTGCCTGGCTCTTTGAAATCTCTGCAGAAATACAGAATCACCAAGTGGAGCGCTTTGATGAGAGAAAGCCTAGGCAACAGTCAAACAATACAAAACACTGACCTCATTAAAAACTAAAGTGGCCAGGATTCTGGGCTGAAAGCGACTCTCTTCAGCTCCGTGACTAATTGCTGGAGTGCTTTTTAATGAGGAACAGTTCGGCCATGAAGTGAAAGAGATATCGTACCAAAAAAAAGTGGGTAAAGTTTGTGTTTACATGTCCATGCCGTGAAATACTACAACAGCTGCCTTTAACACGGACCTTAATATGTTCTGTTTGACAGTTCAAAATAACACTTAAAGGTGGAGTAGGTACGTTTGAGAAACCGGCTCGAGATACACTTTTTGTTATATTCCATGGAATGCTCTTAACATCCCGATAGCGATGAATATCTGAAGTGCTTTGACAATAAATCCAATAAAGAAATGTCATCAGTGGAAGCCATGGCGCTGTAGAAAGCACGACCAATCATCTGAGCCGGCTAAAGTAACTGGATGGCCTACCTGCCTGTCAGCCTTCCATCTGTGCACACACTCATCTCGTGCCCTCATTGGTCATGTGCGCGTTCCTGTTGACCGGTCCTCTGAGAGGAAGGGGCAGATTTTTCCCGGCTGTGTATTTTCAAATTCTAGCGCACTCGAACTGGTTTCTCCAAAATTACCGACCCCACCTTTAACACTGTTTTGTAAGCTTGATTCTACTCAAATGGATAATAATAAGCATTATTGTTATGAAAGCTTCAGAAAGCTGCAGGTACTTTCTAATATCTGGGTCTCAGAGGCTCTAGCTGCTCTGTATTGTTGTTGAAGGTATTTTAATTCAGCATTATCCTCTTGAAAAATCCAAAATAAGTCTATGATGGAAACTGCCTATGAGCGGTCACCAGAGGTATTATTATTAAGTGTATGAATGTTAATTTATACCTTTGTCAAATGTGCCCTGCCCAGATTGTGGCAAAGGGAACCAGTCAATGCCTTTCTATATAAAAACAAAAACAACACAAAATGTTGAGGAACAAATAGTTAATCTTGCAATTACTATATCTTTTTTTTTTACTGAAACAGCAGTGGAGCCCGTGGGGTGAACTTAAGGTGAGAGTTTGCATAACAGTCGGATTTAATGTAATAGTTCACAAAACAGATGACAATATAAAATGAGATGGATAAGATGATAATAAACATTGCTTTTTTTGAGTGTATATAGCTGTTTAAAAAGCCTTATTCCACTTAAATACAAATTTAAAAGGTTAAAATCAAGGACATATTTTAACCTGGGCTAAAGTTAATTAATAGTTAAATCATTATTCCATCATAAATGTACATTTTAAAAGTAAGGAAAACATGTATTAAATATACCTTAAAACACAAAGTGTACTAAAATAACATTGCACAGAAATAGCACTTAAGCTAGGCTGACATTAGCATCTTGCTAGCTAGCATAGCAGCTAATGAGCTACAGCAGGTGTTTGTTGTGACCAAAAGCAGTCTAAAAACGGATTAAATATCAGACTTACATTCATCAGCTGGACTCTAAAGTGAATTATAAAGTTGCTCCGTCACTGTCCGACGCAGGTTAGGAAGGAAAATGTTTGCTAACAAAAACATTTAGCCAAAAAAACAAAATCATGCTAGCCGCTAAATTAGCTTTTCTTCTTCTTTTGTTTTAATGGTGGTGTACAAACCAACGTTTAAAAGGTGCTTACCGCCACCTACCGTAACTTCAAGACGATGCTATATTCTAGAAATTAAACCTGTGTAATATTTAAATAAACCCCTTTTCCCACTTTTCCCCCCAATTTCTAACAATCCTTTACTACTCCACTCCCTTCCTCTTGCTATCAACCTATTCTTCAGTATTTCTCTTTCTGTAGTGAATCTTTTACTACCTAATAAGTAACACATGTTCAACTAAATAAGTTCACATAGAAAAACTGATTATAACCAAATATTGTTGGCCATTCTCGTGTTCTTACTATACAGCAAATGGCAGCTAATAACATTTGTCAGGAAAGGTTCAAAAGTCTCTTTTTCCCCTGTTTTTTCTCAGAGAAAACCCATGACAACAATAAGTGACTTTCTTTAGACGGAGGACACTCTGAAACAACTATGGTGGGGTTTGAAACCTACAATCAAATGCTCACGTTCGGCTCCATATTTGTATGTGCCTCTACTATGACATGTGTCCATGCAAACGTATAAAAAAGTGAAGTCCAGAGAAAAAAGTTAAAAAAATGAGAAAAAAGTGAAATTTGGGGGGAAAAAGAGAAATGTTGAAAAAAAAAATGAAATTATTTGAAAAAAGTGAAAATCTGGGCAAAAGTGACATTTAGAGATGTCCCGCCTCTTAGCCTATCACGTACGATCATCATCTGCCTTTTCTTTTACCAGACGATTTCTGATTGACAGCGCGGGGGACCAATCAAAACCTTCTGTTCACGCTACGCCCTAAGTAAACAAACTCTTATCCAGGAAGTAACTGAGCTCTGTAACTGTCGGCAGGTAAATGATTCGGTTGTGGCTCTGCGGCACTAAAACTACCCGGGTTAAACTGTCGGTTTTATCCCGTAGAAACATGTCGGTACCGTCCGGTGGGAGTGACGGTAACAGCAACCGGTCTATTCACTCGGACGGCGTCGCGGAGGTACACAACATCCCGATGCGCGTCATCATCCGACCGATCCCTCCGCAGCTGGACGAGCAGAAGGTCCAGAGTCTGGTGGAGACCCTACAGGTAAACACCTTTATGTACAATATGTATACAGGTGGAGGAAGTACTCAGATCTGGTACTTAGTAGAAGTAGAAGTACTCAGATATTGTAGTTACTACAAGTAAAGTACTCAGATCTTGTACCTGTAACAGAGTAGTGCTACACTCTGCTACTACTACTTTTACTCAAGTACAAGAACAGGGTACTTCTACCTCCCCCCCCCCCCCCCCCCCCATTACATACACAGCATGAGATTTTGAAGTTGTAGTTATTGGGTTAGGTCCAATTCATCTACCTAATTATTATTTAAGGTGCCTCCACAGTTGTTCCGCCTCTACCAGCATGATCATTATAATAATTGTTTTAATATATGTTGGAGAGAAGCTCCCTCTGGAGGAACACAGGGATTTTAGCCGTTGCAGACCATTTACATACAACACCTATAGAACTACAGGGACTCTTTAAAGTACAATTAGCTCTTCATTTGTTCTTATTTAGACTTGCAAAATCGTGTACTTTCCGATTGTGGTATTAAAATACTACCTTCATCACTGCCTTTGTTCTTACTTGTGTGTAATGTTCAGCCTCTCATTCATACCGTAGCCTTTGTGCTGTGTCAGTTCTGTGTATCGTTTATATATGTTGTAATGTGACAGACCTCTCTCTGTCCTCCAGCAGACGGCGGACCTCAGCGTTGTTCCTCCCATCGACGTGCTGTGGATCAGAGGCAGGGAGGGGGGGGACTACTTTTACTCGTTCGGAGGCTGTCACCGTTTTGCTGCCTATCAGAGGATGAACATGGACACCATCCCCGCAAAACTCATCAAATCCAACGTCTCTGACCTCAGCACCTACCTGGGAGCCTCCACACCTGACCTGAGATGACCTGAGAGGACCTGAGAGGACCTGAGAGGACCTGAGATGACCTGAGAGGACCTGAGAGGACCTGAGAGCGTTAAATACACATCCTGACTCAAGTAGAAGTACACACATCCTTGACTCAAGTAGAAGTACAGATACTGGTGTTAAAATACTCTGGTGAAAGTAGAAGTACACACATCCTTGACTCAAGTAGAAGTACACACATCCTTTCCTCAAGTAGAAGTACATATACTCGTGTTTAAAAGTACTCTGGTGAAAGTAGAAGTACTGACTAAACTTCTTTACTCAAGTCAAAGTAAAGAGGCTTTGAAGTGTCCTTCAGTAAAAAGTACCCATAACTAGCAGCTGCTTTAAAGAGTACCTGACCTCCCTTTATATCAATAGAACAATAATGTCATTGTTAGCTAATGAATGTTTCCATGGTGACCAACGGCAACATGACAACGTTTCCATTGGTCCCTCTTCTTCAGAGAAGACCAGGAAGTGATGGATACACGGATCGTGTTCCAACCAATAGGCACGCAGTGACTCTAAAGAATAATGACCACGCACCAAACACACATTCAGACTAAAGGAACCAGCTGTTTGGAAAATGAGAGAAGAAGAGAAAGTACAGGTATTTGAGTTCAACATGTAAGAAGTAGAAAGTACAGGTTTGAGTTCAACATGAGAGAAGTAGAAGTACAGGTATTTGAGTTCAACATGTGAGAAGTAGAAAGTACAGGTATTTGAGTTCAACATGTAAGAAGTAGAACGTACAGGTATTTGAGTTCAACATGTGAGAAGTAGAAAGTACAGGTATTTGAGTTCAACATGAGAGAAGTAAGTACAGGTATTTGAGTTCAACATGTAGAAGTAGAAAGTAAAAAGTGGTCAGAAAAATAAGTAGTGAAGTACTGATACCAGAAACATGTACTCAAGTACAGTAACGAAGTATTTGTACTCCACTACTTCCCACCTCTGGCGCTGACCCTGGATCTGCTTTATAACATACTCTGTCAGGTGGCTCACACACACACACACACACACACACACACACACACACACACACACACACACACACACACACACACACACACACACACACTACTCCTCTGGACTGCAGAGCAACGCTTTGACCAGCAGGGGGAAATAGAACTCTTTAGAACGGATGGTTTGAAACATTGACGACTTTACACCATGTCGACCAATCAGAGTAGAAGTATAAACCATGTATCTGTTTAATTTAAAGATAATATATGCAATTTAATAATGAAAATAATGATGTTCTGCATTAAAATGATTTGAAATGATCTCTTGGTGATGTTATTAAATCCATACGGTTCATCCCTCCATCCAAACTACTTCTCCCATCTTCAAACCGCAATCAGATGAAATGACTCACTTTGCACGTGTCATCTCTCATGCTGAGGAAACCATTCTATTGAATAACATGCAGAACACGGGGCACTCGGAGAGCTCTGACCTCTGAAGTGGCCCAAACCCTGGCTCAAGCTGCACCGTGACCTCACGAGAAGAACAGCAGTTATTGCACTCATAACAATATGATAAGATACGATGCGACCGATATGATAATATGAATATTCAGACTCTGTTATTGTTCATATGTCATTGCGGTCCTTCTCAGAGGTCTTTGAGCCGCAGTCTTTTGTACTTGGTGCAGCAGTGTTGACTTGAAAGCGGTGGACTAGCAGCCCTTGTACGATGTGGTATTGCGATACTGTACACTCAAAGATCACAGATATAAAAAACTGAAGAATAGATGAGAGTAACAGAAATGTAAGAAAACCGTGGATTTGTGGATCTTCAAAGAGCCCGATTACGAAACAATTACATTCAATCATTGGGAATCGTCCATCGGGCTCCATATGGTTACTTAAAGTATAATAATTGTTAACGAAACATGTCTCTATGAACACACCATTGACCGAAAAGGAGCAGGGAGAAGAAAGTAATCTGATATGACCCGCCCCTTTCTAAAAATAAATAGAAATAGATGGTCTGTCCTTCATATTTCTTTTCCACAGCCACACATAACAGTATCTTAGGATAATAAGAGAAACACACACAATTCTTAGTTCCCACTTGACGGAAAGAAACAAAACAAAAGGCCTACTGGAGAAGAAGGTGGAAAGCGGCGCATAATAATTGGTACCACTTTACAATCAGACCCTTATAAAGGATTTATGATTAGGTTATGAATTAGCTTGTAAACACTTCATTAAGTACCATTTATAAACCAGAGGCCTGCACTACGAAGCCGGATGTTCTCCTAGCGGCTAACTTCAGGGCAAACTCCGGCTTTCCGGTCCTACGAAGCTGGTTCTCTCTTTAGCAGGCTAGATCTCCATGGTAACTGATGCTGAGCTGCTAACCTGGTCGGGATCAGGTTAGGTTGCAGGCTAAGAGCTCAACTCAGTGAAAGCACCGCCTGCTGACCAATCAGAGCTCAGTGGGCGGAGTTTAAAGCGATCAAGTCATATTACAGGAGAAAGGAAATACAGAAAAGCTGCCGTCGCAGGAAAGACGGCCGGCAAAAATCACCGACTGTGTGAACGTGAACATTAATAGAATATCACCTCCATCTTCAGAGCAATCTGACTATTATAACATTAGCGTTAAGAAAGCTTACTTACATATCTGCCACAACATCAGTAACCGGATCAGAGTACATTAAGTGCAGTCCGCGGCATGTCACTTCATAATGTATCATATATCTCCTGATCTGAGTCAGCTGAGCCGTATCCGTGCAAGCACTCACAGTGACTTGCCATAAGAACATAATTGTACATTGGCTCCTAAAGCGCTGCATGGAGACCCAAAATGGCCCCAAAACAAAACCCTATATCTCGCAATGTTACCAAGTTATTTGTTTCCTATCTGATCTCCTCCAAATCGTGCTGCCTTCTTCTTCGGCTCCTGCTACACCTTTATCCCAAGTTTCATCCAAATCAACGCAGGCATTTTTGCGTAATCTTAATATTTTTTTTATTGAGTCAGGCACAATGAGTTTACATTTATACAGTCAATATATATATTTATTTCCTTTCCCCCCTCCCGGTCCTAGCTAGTAAATTAAATAACTAACTAAATACAATAGATACATGTATAGGTAAAAGTAAAGTAATGTAGAAGATAATATTAAAAGAAAATGTATAGATAAGGGAATAAAGAATAGTAACAGTAATACTTGTACCCATATACTTTTTGCCATAAGTAAGTTTACCATATTACATGTTTGCGTAATCTTGCTGACCAACGATACGATTCTATATACAATACGATAAACAATATGATACGATACGATATAAACCAAAGGATATGATGTTTTTTTCCTTTTACAGATATATTCAATTAGGTGTGTCCAGGATATAAGATCATTAACAGACAAGCAGACCCAGCCTTCATCCTGACCTCCTGTGAGATGATGATGATGATGATGATGATGATGATGATGATGATGATATGCTTTGTTCTTTATCTTCTTGACGTACATGTTGGTCGTCGCTGCCGACCTTGAGGCTCATTACGCCGCTCGCCCCGCTGTCTTGGAGGAAGGATGTTAGCAGATGAATGTAGAGCTCCACACATCACCTCAGAGCACAATGATCCGCCGCGGAGGAAATGAAGGCAGACCCTGAGGGCAGCTTTTTACCGACGGGCCCTGAAGGCCTCTTGCTCTCTCTCCTGTGAGGCGTCGCGTGTGAGGAGACTTCCTGTGAAGTAACCGGACCCTCAAAGGCTTTCTGACGCCACAAAGATTCTGCACCTGTTGCCGGGCGGAGCGTTTCCACGGTGGCTCGGGACGCTTCACCGCCCAGGGTTTAAACCGATTACTGGGGTTAGGGGCCACGAGCAGGAAGTGTTCGGGGTCTGGATCACTGATGCACCGTGGGTCAATTCTCACGCTGTTATCATGCAGTGTGCTGTAGTGAGGATCAGGTTTATCACCAGGTGCACACGAGGAATCTGACTTGGTGTCGTGATGCAAACATAAACACACAAAAACAACAACAAGTGAAAACACAGACTAATAGTTGTGATGACTGAACTATTGAGTTTAAATGAGATTTAGTGATGCAGTATCGGTCCTGCTACATCTCTACAAAACACTGCAGCTTTATTATTATTATCATCATTTATTTATTATTATTATTATCATTATTATGTTGTTGTTGTTGTTGATCTAAGAACACAATGAGAAAGAAAGAAAGAGTATAAAACTAAGCTAAAATACTTATGGTCACAAGTTAAATGGTTGAAGCCGTACTTCCAAAACAATTTGAAATGAACATAAATACATTTCTTTCTTGCAATAGTTTTTACTTTGAACGCGTTTGTAATACTCCATTGCAATGTGTGTTTCCTCATCTTCCAGAGCGTAACATTACTTTTTAAATTACAAATTGTTTTACTTTATGTACAAGTTAAATCGATGAGTAACAAAGAATAACAAAGACCGAAATCTAAATGAAAATAAGACGGAAGAAAAAGACGGAAATAGGAACATGGTTTTGCTTTTGGGCCGGTCTAAAATACCATTTCACGAGTCTCTCTTCAGGGTCAATCTGTTCCCGTTTTCTAAATGACTTCTGATTTTAGGAACGCTTTTCCACTGCCTAAGATATTGATATTGGTGTGTCCCTGTCTCCTGCTTCATGCACACTCCTTCACGAAGGGCTCTCTCCTGACAGGGGAAACCTCAGCCCGCCCTTGCTCTCGGACCAGGAGACTCTCGGGCCGTCTTCATATTTCCAATGATGTTTATTCACATGTCTGTTGGTTACGGTGGCGATCAGGTGCGAACGCGCTACGACGACCTTAAATACAACGTGATCCTTTTCACCGGGGATGTGTGTGTGAGGAAAAGAGGGATCAGCTGATTGATACAACTGGTTGAGGAGAAGGAACGTTTCATTATACAGAACTAGTGCTGCGTACCTGGACTCACATTCAGGTTCAGGTCCGGACTTATAAGTCCGGACCTGAACCCATGGCTTGTGTCAAGTTGTGCGAGTAACTAAAGTGAACTTATTGTGAGCTAATTATTAATTGAAAATGAACTCATAATCAACTCAAATTCAAACTCGTCAGGTTTATTGCGCTCCCGTTCCAACTTGTGTCTACATTTCTCTACAAAGTACAAATGTAAAAAAAACACTTTTTGACACTTAGTCGACAAATGACTTATGACAGCAACTACAGTGAACTACTACAAAGTTCAAACATTTATTTCATTTACCAAACTAAAGTAACCAAACAGTCCGTGAGCTGACTGAGCCTAAATCCCTAAAACGTTGCTGAAAGGTAGAGTGTAGAGTAGACTATACACATTACACTGTTACACACCTACTATACAGTATAGGCTACACTGTAGTGACTGTACAGTCAGAGTGTACTGTACTGTCTGTACACCATGTATTTTCTACAACTCTACATGTGTACATTATACAGTACATACTACATACATAGTGATGTACATACTGTTAGAAATTAAAATCAATGTTGTATGGCGTAATTTTGAATTAAATACACTATTTAATTTAAATCAGTTTTATTCTGAAAAAACCGGAAGTTCACACTATTTAATTACTACTTTTATTCTGAAAATTCTTCACTTCCGGTTAGCATTAGCATGTGGCGAAATGCTACGTCTTCAAACCGTGAATCGAAGGTGAAATGACATGTGATGTTGTACACTGAGCACACTGGGATTAGCACTCATCTATTGACGCTGAATAACGTTCATCAGGGAATGTTTAAATAACCACAGACACCAGAATATACGTAAGTGCTAGTTTTTTGCGAGTCCAAGTACCGGTTCCCGACGTTCCGGTTTTAACCGGAGTTGAACCGAAACTTTTTACAAGTCCAGTACCGGTGCGGCGTACCGGTACGCAGCACTTCAAACGCCAAGTGCTTAACATAAAGGAAGAGCGTTTTGAAATAGTAGGGACTTACAAACCAGACAATAATACAAAAACAAAAAACAAAGACAAATATCGGGTCCCTTTCCCACGCCGTCCCACTCGTCTGAGTTCATCTATAATATCATTTATATCATAACAATGTATCCACATCAAATACATTCATACATTTTGTTTTCATAACATTTCATCGGTTTAAGCTGAATTGAGATTGACTCCTAATCATCATAGGGAGTCTGTGGCTCAGTGGGTAGTGTGCTTCACTTCAGATCAGGGATAGCAGGTTCAAACCCCACGGCAGTCAGCATGTCGCTGTGTCCCTGAGACGCTTCACCCCAAAGTGCTCCTGTGGGGAGTGTCCACTGTACTGAGTGTGTCTAACAGATGTCATGTAATGTCATCTACAAATGCAAGCTGTGCATATATATCTATCTATATATATATATATTTGATCCTTTTACAACTAACACATTCTAGTTTTGAATCCACACATTTAGAAATGTAACAGAATCTCTTTTTATTTATGGGACAGTAACCCCGTCACATGTCCTCCATTAACCCCCCCCCCCCCCCCCCCCTGGTCTGATGTGAAGTGAGGGGTCTGTAATCGGCCGCTCCCATTGGTTCCACTCGAGGACTCACTTCTCCTGATCCGGTTGAAGCGGGTTTTTGTTCGGAGAGAGAAATCTTCACAGCTTCAGATCCGGAGTTCACTCAGACGACTGCTGAGGGAGCGTGAAATCTGTGCCAGATGAGGAGGAGGAGGAGGAGGAGGAGGAGGAGGAGGAGGAGGAGGAGGAGGAGGAAGAGGAGGAGGAGGAGGAGGCGTCGCCTGGCCTTCAGCCGATTGTCCCTCAATAATAAAACACTAGAGAGGACGGCAGCACTGCAATTTCCCGTGTTCAGTGAATGCAACAGAGGCAAGACACCAGACAAAAAGAGAGAGAGAGAGAGAGAGAGAGGAGAGAGAGAGAGAGAGAGAGAGGAGAGAGAGAGCGAGAGCGAGATGAGAGAGAGATGAGAGGAGCGAGAGAGAGAGAGAGGACCGGTGCCAGCAGCAGGGACCGTGTTGTTAGCATCTGGTTAGCATCTGGTTAGCTAGCTGCACTAACGGACATAAGGAGCTGTTGGTTCCACAACAAGCTGGAGGAGAGTCCTCCTCTCAGACTGAGAGTCCTCTCCTCTCAGACTGAGAGTCCTCTCCTCTCTAGGGTTATGGTTAGGTTAAGGGTCAAGGTTATGTGGGTATGTGGGTGTGTGTGTGCGTGCGTGCGTGCGTGCGTGCGTGCGTGCGTGCGTGCGTGTGTGTGTGTGTGTGTGTGTGTGTGTGTGTGTGTGTGTGTGTGTGTGTGTGTGGCGCCTCCAGCTCCAGGACACGCCCTGCTTCCATCCAAACCGAACCTGTACTGAAGGTGAAGCTACTTGACTTCAGTTATTGCTAAATCCCTTGTTGGTATTTTATAGACTTATAGATTTAGTTTGACTTTCCTGACATTTGATCAGTTTAGAAAATCAGATGAATTCAGTTATTCTCTCATTTGCATAAATGTTAGTTACAAATAAGATCCACCCACCTGTAAAGCACCAGCACCCAGACTGTTCACACTACATTTACACTACACACACTACAGTTCAGTGTAAGCATAGTGGGTTACCCTCCGAGGCGGAAGAGCGACGCGGCAGAAGGAAGGTGATGTTTCACCTCATAGATGGCTCTGTTGCACCAAGCAGCTGTCTCACTGCTGTCTCACTCATATTATTCCTGTTGAGGACCTTTAGTAATAATTGGACTTCCTCGTGCCTTCAAGTTAGTTTAACTGTTGCATCATGTTTTTAATGCAACACATGCATCTGAACAAAGCTATTTAATAAATGTAGTGTAGGAAAAGTGCAGCACTCAGTGGTAATACTCAAGTAAAGTATAACTTGTGTTCTCGACTTGAGTCCTTATCTTTCACACAGTCATCAAAGTGCACTGTATCACATGTTGTGGTATAGAGCAGCTCCTCCCCCCGGCTATAAGAGCCTCTGCCAGGTATCAGTCTTTAAATACAGCCTGCAGAGAGCGCGAGGAGGGTCTCTCTGTCCAACAGCACTCTCCACCCGGGTCTCCCGCAGCCGGTACCGGGATGTCGGACCCTCTCTGCTTCTGCTCTCGGTGATCAGACAGAGGATTAAACATGACTTTCGCCACCATGCTGCGGCCCATGGCGTCACACTTACTCTACTCTGACGTCATCACCTCTGAGGAGGATGAGGAGGAGAACCAGAGCGACGGCGGCGGCGGCGGCTCGGAGCAGAGCTACTGCGGGAAAAGGAGCAGGATTTCCCGCAGGCTGAGCGCGGAGATGCCGGTGGTTGTGCAGCAGAGGAGCGCGGCGAACGCTCGGGAGCGCGGCCGCACGCAGAGCGTGAACTCCGCCTTCACTTCCCTGCGGAGCCTCATCCCCACGGAGCCCGTGGACCGGAAGCTCTCCAAGATCGAGACTCTGCGCCTGGCCTCCAGCTACATCTCTCACCTGGCCAGCGTGCTGCTGCTGGGGGACGGAGGCGCGGAGGGACAGCCGTGCCTGAGTGCGCAGAGAGAGAGCGGAGCGCAGCAGCCGCGCAGCATCTGCACCTTCTGCCTGAGCAGCCAGAGGAAAGGGGTGAGGCGGACCGAATCAGAACCGACTAGATCTCCTCGCTTCTTTGGGGAGGACTTGTGTGCGTAATGGTACATTCCTCACAGACACGTGTTTTCGCTTTTTTAACTTAATTTCTTAAACATAATCTGAGATACAACATCAAAGCTTTCTCTTGCCTTAGGAACTTATTGAGGGCATCTGCACCTTCTGCCTGAGCGGTGTTATGCGTAAAAGGCACTTTTTCTGTAGGTTTCTGTGCGTAAAAACGCTCTTGCGCACGGCACATTCCTCACAGACGCACGTGTTTTGTATTCTCTTTTTTAAATTGACTTCAGTGCAAAGCATAATGATATACACCATGTTTAGTAGCTTTCTCTTGACTTTGGAAATTGGGCAGCATCTGCAGCTTCCGCCTGAGGATTCTGTGCGTAAAAAGCACACACACAACTAAAGTGCTTTTACGCACGGCACATGTTTGCTGTCCATGTGCATTCCTCACATTCCTGTGTTTGTGTTCTCTTTTTTAAACTCTACTTTAGTGCATAACCTGAGGTCATCATTAGTTTAGCTTCTCTTGCCTCTGGAAATGGATGTGGGCGATCCGCGCCTCGAGTCGGGGAACGAGGTTCCGTCAAAGTGGATTAAAATACAGAGCAGATCGTTGCACGTGCCAAACATATGAAAGTGCGTGGCTCTGACACGGAACTCCTCATCAGCTCCACAGCCGGTTTCTGCGTGAAGCTTTTTAAGATGTTCTGAAGTTTGATCAGCTTTTATCTTCCAATCGACTTCATGAAGCTTCGGCTTGGAAAGTGCACTTCTGGAAGATGTTGTGAGCGGAAGGTGCTTTTACATGTTGGCGGTTAATGCGCATTCCTCACAGACACGTGTTTGGTGACAACATCACGAGCAGCTTCCTCTCGGCCATGAATGTGACGGGCCGTTAGATTCACTGTGTCTTCTAAATAAAATCACTTCTCGTGCACTTGACCTAATTCTGTCTGCAGCTTTTCCTGGGTAGCTCAAAGTTTATATTTATCTGACTGAGATCTTTCATGTGTTTGCAGATCAAGGACGGCAGAGAGAGTCTAAAGATGAGAGGACTCGCTGCGCTGAGAGTGACGCTGAGAGTGAGACGCTGAGAGTGAGACGCTGAGAGCGAGACGCTGAGAGTGAGACGCTGAGAGCGAGACGCTGAGAGTGAGACGCTGAGAGCGAGACGCTGAGAGTGAGACGCTGAGAGCGAGACGCTGAGAGTGGTGAATGAAACAGGAGAATGATTTAAAAACCTGAACATCCTCAAAGACTTTCTCAGGGAAGAGTCACATAACACACACACACACACACACGCACGCACACACACACACGCACACACACGCACACACACACGCACACACACACACACGCACACACACACACACACACACACACACACGCTGGATCACACGATGAAGAAGAGACTATTTATTCTTGATGTATGTGAGTTTCAGAGATGCCGTGCATTTGTTTGGAAACTTGTGTCTTTTTGTCTTTTTGTTCCCAAAGTTTTAAATAAAATATATTTTATCAAATAGTACTTGTTATTGTCTCTGATTCCCACGAGGCGCGTCCTGACAGAGGGGGGACAGGCAGCTGGGCCACATGGGTACACACTGTGCTAAAGATGGGACAGATGTAAACATGAAAGTCTACGGAGGAAATGGAACGAAAAAGAAAATAAAAAAGCGTTATTTCCGACTTAATTGGAGGTCAGTGAATCACACACGCTGTGTAAACAAGACGGCCCGCTCAGATGAGAACACACACACGCTGCCTTTAATATTCAAAAAGGAACTTTTACTTTTATTTTGACCCCAGAATTCTCAATCTAAGAATAATAAAAAAGTAATAAATTATTAACAATTTATGTATAATAATAATAATAATAATAATCGACCTAGGTCTCAGACCCTAATAATAATAATAATAATAATAATAATAATAACAATACTACAATGAGATACAAAGAGAAGAAAGTCAAACATATTGTCTGACTCAAAGTGGAGACAGTAAGAACATAGAAAATAATGTTTATCTTACTAAATAATTATTCATCTTTTTTCACACCAGAAGCAAACAAGTTAAAATAAAGGAAATGAAGAAAATTAAAAAATGACATTTAAAATAAATCAAAAGAGATATAATGAGAATTACACATATATGAAGGAACTACTGAATGTGAGCCTGAACTAGCGGAGCTTGGCGTGGACCTCCCGGTGCCCGGTCGGTCCGGTGTCCGGTGTCCGAGCCGCTGTGGTTCTGGTTTCCCTCCGGATCTCACGCCTGGTGTTTTTTGAAGTCTGTTATCGATTAGTCACGGCTAATATCGGCCCACACGGAGACACAGCTGCTTGGCGTGTCAGAGGGATAAATTACCACCGGGGGGGCAGGGTGAGGGGGGGGGGGCAGGGTGAGGGGTCAGAGGTCACTGCGGAGCAACGGGGAGAAGCACTGCTGACAGGAAGTCATGGAAAAAGGACATTAAAATACATCATGCTGCTGTTACTGAGTAATGCATTACATGTAGCGGCATAGATACAGTAAAGGTAAAGTAATCTGATTACAGTTACATTTCAACATGGTGTGGATTACTAGCAGGATCTAGCATCGAGTGTGTGAAGGATCAGATGTTCTCTCTTCTCTGTGAGCTGTAGGATGTCATGAGAGGGTCCCCACCATAGCTACCAAGAACACAAACATTTCTTTAGCCCCTCTGTCCTGGGGGCTGTCCACATGGATGTTAAAATCACCAACAATGACGAGACGGTCAAAGTCAAAACACACTATACACAGCAGTTCAGTGAAGTCATCAAAAGAAGCTAAAAGAAGCTAAGAGGGTTTGGTCAAGTTGCTCTCTCCTGGTGAGGAAAGCGGCATACCAGTAAATCAGGTATGGATTTACTTCCATTCTTGACACCAAGATGTCTGCTTGTATTGTGTTGCTGCTGAGAAGTCTAGGAAGAGGGCTCTTGCATAGGTGTGACGTTTATCTAAATGTTTAGTGATGATGTGAACCAGAGCAGCAGCAGTACCACCCCCTTGCTTATAGGCAAATTGGTATGGATCAAGTATGTCTTGTCTGTCACAATAGGTTTAGCTGAAGAGGTCATTCCTGTCACGGTTCTCATGGTGTCCCACACTTCTTTGGGGTATTTGGCTTTAAAAGCATTTCCCAAAAGCTCTCTGTGTGTTTTGATTCCCTCAATTTGACTTTCAGTTCTCTCTCTGTCTGTTCAAGTGCTCCATAGTCTTTGTTTTTGAAAGCTATTTTCCTGATTTTCATAACTTTTTGTAATGTCCTTAGTCACATATGATTTATTACTTGGATAGATTTGTATTTCTTTAGTGGGAACACAGAAGTTAATATAGTCTTTGGTAACAGTAGTTATTTCATCTGGTGAACCTTCCTGAAAAATGTCCCAATCTGTCCAATGAAAACAGGCTTTCAACTGCTCCCTACTTTCATTTGTCCATGTCCTTATTACTTTCTTTTCTGGTTCCCTTGAGTTTGGTCTTATACACTGGTATCATATTCACAACATTATGATCAGAGGTCAGTATTGGTGGTCTGTATTTAGACACATAGGCTCCTTTATCATTAACAAAGCATTTGTCCAGGATATTGTCTTTCCTGCTGTGATCCCTAACACACTGCTGTAACCCAGGTAACAGTCTCCAGGCGACATCGCTTCATGTCCCGAGCACTATTGCCGGTGCATCGGGGTGGCTGAGTTGCAGCTCGTGAACACAGTGTCCTCTGCCGCTGGGAGGCACGTAAACAACAAACAGTGAAATACACCCGGATTCTCTCGGCAGATCAAAGGGATGGCATCTTTTCTTTTTTGACTTTTTATAAAAATTCTGACTTTTTTTCTCCAAAATCTTCAAATCTTCAAATTCCTGACTTTTAACATATTTCTTACTTTTATCAAAATACTGACTTTTTTTCAAAACTACGATTTTCTTTTCAACTTTCCGTATTTGTACAGTATTCCAAAAATCTTACTCTTTCAAAATTCCTGCCTCTTTCATATTTTCACACGACATGACGTGTTACTCGTTAGACGCTGTCACTACAGTTACTCGCAGGATTTGAAAAGAGCATCTAGTGTTGTGAAAGCATCAGATGTTCTCTCTGCAAACTGTTCTGCAGGACGTTAATCTGCCTCTGTCTGCTTTATGGGATCTTTTTATAAAAATGTGGACTTTTTTCTCCAAAATCTAAAATCGTAAAATTATTTCTAAATACGGACTTTTTTTATAAAACTCAAACTTTTTTCAACTTTCCGAATTTTTATTCCAAAAATCTCACTTTTCTCCAAAATTATCACAAAAATTCCCGACTTTTTTATATTTCTTACTTTTCTTTCTAAATTCTCACTTTTTATAAACATTCTGGCCGTTTCTCAAAGTCCAGTCAAGCTGCTGCAGAGCCACTATTTCTACTGCCGAATGCTGGGCGTTCAGACAGTCCTTCGGCGCCACTCGATGACGAAATCGTGGCTCTGCAGCAGCTTGACTTTGAGAAACGGCCTCTGAGTGGATCAGCTGGTGTGCGCTTCCTGTGTCGAGGTTAACAACTATTTGGACTGTGGAGTTGTTTTCATTATTCTCCAAACTCAACTTATTCTTTTCCACATGACCCTCCTGGAGAAAAGTAACATCACTTCTGTCTTTTAATATTTGCAAGACTTTGTAGTAAACAGTTTTTATTATTGCATTTTGTGAAATCACTCTTTCTAATATCTCCACGATAGCATGCTTTCCTTAGCGCACACAGGACACTCAGACTTTAGTTGTGCAGCTTGTGGTCATTTCGTTCCAGTTTTCCGTCACCGTTTTGTAGTCATTGTGTTTTTCTGTAGTCTTTTGGAGTCTCTTCCTGGTCTGAGTGAATCCCATTGGCCCCCACACCTCTCAGCGGTCCGGTCTTCAGTCTGCAGCTCCTCAGAAACACACAGAGGATGTTTGGAGAGGGATTCCTCGGGCAGTTAAAGGTGTACGCTGGGGGTCCGGGGAACCACCACCTGTCCTGTCAGCCTAATTGGGATTTGCTGTGCTTTGGGGCCTCAAACGGCTCCCAGAGGCCCCCCCCCACCGCCCCCCCCTCGACAGGAAGGGAAAACATGCTCCGACCTCTGAGAGGAACTCTCCGAGCGCCTCCTCTCTCCTCCGAGTCCTCACTAACACTCAGAAAGTGGATCACTCCTGTTCTGAAGTCTTTACACTGGCTTCCTGTGTGTCAAAGAATATATTTCAAAAATACTGCTGCTGATTTATAAAGCACTGAATGGTTTAGGCCAGGGGTGTCAAACTCAATTTCATCGCGGGCCACATCAGCATTATGGTTGCACTCAAAGGGCCGGTTGTAACTTTAAGACTATATAAAAATACATATATAAATATATCATATATATAAAATAATGTATTATATGACATGATTGTCTCTGCATTGGATTATTATCTGATAGGATAATAACTTCATAATTAACTACGTCTGAAAGCAGAAGTCTAGGGCAAATAATTGCAAGTCTCTTCACTGCGTATGTCCCAAAATGATTTAAAAAGAAAAGCCAAATTCTGGAGAAAAAAGAAATAGAAGTGACATTTTGAAATAAAAATCTAATTCTGAGAAAAAGGAATTCTATGAAAAAATGCATATTTTGAAGAAAAAAAGGCAAATTCTGAGAAAAAAGTCATATTTGAGATGCATTGTGGGACATGTAGTTTATGGGCAACGTGCTTCTGTAGCATGTAACCGTATAATAAACATATTATATTCTTTGCAAGCTCTTGTGGGGCCACATAAAATGAAGTCGCGGGCCGAATGTGGCCCCCGGGCCTTGAGTTTGACACCCCTGAACTTTAGGCCCAAAATACATTTCTGACCTCCTGCTAAATGATGAAGCATCCAGATCTCTCAGGTCTTCAGGGATTGGTCAGCTTTCTGTCCCCAGAGTCAGAACCAAACATGGAGACGTTCAGTTGTTATGCTCCAAGTATCTGGAACCAACTCCCAGAGACCTGCAGATCCGCTGCAACTCTTGTCTGTCGTCTCTTCTACATCAACATGTGTCCCCTCTTCTAAATGTCTCTTCTACATCAACATGTGTCCCCTCTTCTCCATGTCTCTTCTACATCAACATGTGTCCCCTCTTCTCCATGTCTCTTCTACATCAACATGTGTCCCCTCTTCTCCATGTCTCTTCTACATCAACATGTGTCCCCTCTTCTTCATGTCTCTTCTACATCAACATGTGTCCCCTCTTCTTCATGTCTCTCCTACATCAACATGTGTCCCCTCTTCTTCATGTCTCTCCTACATCAACATGTGTCCCCTCTTCTTCATGTCTCTTCTACATCAACATGTGTCCCCTCTTCTTCATGTCTCTCCTACATCAACATGTGTCCCCTCTTTTGCATGTCTCTTCTACATCAACATGTGTCCCCTCTTCTCCATGTCTCTTCTACATCAACATGTGTCCCCTCTTCTTCATGTCTCTTCTACATCAACATGTGTCCCCTCTTCTTCATGTCTCTCCTACATCAACATGTGTCCCCTCTTCTTCATGTCTCTTCTACATCAACATGTGTCCCCTCTTCTTCATGTCTCTCCTACATCAACATGTGTCCCCTCTTTTGCATGTCTCTTCTACATCAACATGTGTCCCCTCTTCTCCATGTCTCTTCTATATCAACATGTGTCCCCTCTTCTTCATGTCTCTTCTACATCAACATGTGTCCCCTCTTCTTCATGTCTCTCCTACATCAACATGTGTCCCCTCTTCTTCATGTCTCTTCTACATCAACATGTGTCCACTCTTCTTCATGTCTCTCCTACATCAACATGTGTCCCCTCTTCTTCATGTCTCTTTTACATCAACATGTGTCCCTTCTTCTTCTTCATGTCTCTCCTACATCAACATGTGTCCCCTCTTTTGCATGTCTCTTCTACATCAACATGTGTCCCCTCTTCCTCATGTCTCTTCTACATCAGCATGTGTCCCCTCTTCTTCATGTCTCTTCTACATCAACATGTGTCCCCTCTTCTCCATGTCTCTTCTACATCAACATGTGTCCTCTCTTCTCCATGTCTCTTCTACATCAACATGTGTCCCCTCTTCTTCATGTCTCTTCTACATCAACATGTGTCCCCTCTTCTTCATGTCTCTCCTACATCAAAATGTGTCCCTCTTCTTCATGTCTCTTCTACATCAACATGTGTCCCCTCTTCTTCATGTCTCTCCTACATCAACATGTGTCCCCTCTTTTGCATGTCTCTTCTACATCAACATGTGTCCCCTCTTCTCCATGTCTCTTCTATATCAACATGTGTCCCCTCTTCTTCATGTCTCTTCTACATCAACATGTGTCCCCTCTTCTTCATGTCTCTCCTACATCAACATGTGTCCCCTCTTCTTCATGTCTCTTCTACATCAACATGTGTCCACTCTTCTTCATGTCTCTTCTACATCAACATGTGTCCCCTCTTCTCCATGTCTCTTCTACATCAACATGTGTCCCCTCTTCTTCATGTCTCTTCTACATCAACACGTATCCCCTCTTCTTCATGTGTCTTCTACATCAACATGTGTCCCCTCTGTGGAAAGAGACTCTGTAAGTTTCAGGAACAAAGATTCTCTCTCTATTCTTGTTTTGCTCGATCTCAGTGCTGCATTTTGATACTATCGACCATGATATCCTATTGCAAAGACTAGAGCACTTAGTTGGCATACAGGGAACTGCTTTAGGCTGGTTTAGGTCCTATCTATCGGAACGCTCTCAGTTACGTGTATGTGTTAACGATGAATCTTCCACGCAAACCAAAGTTAGCCATGGAGTGCCACAGGGCTCAGTGCTCGGACCTATTTTGTTCACATTATATATGCTTCCGTTAGGCAATATTATAAGGAATCATTTTGTAAACTTTCATTGTTATGCGGATGATACTCAACTATATTTATCAATCAAGCCTGATGAAATTAATCATCTAAATACAATTCAAGACTGCCTTAAGGACTTAAAAACATGGATGACCTTAAACCTTTTGATGTTAAACACGACCAAAACTGAAGTTATTGTACTTGGCCCGAAGAATCTACGAAACAAATTATCTAAAGATATATTAACTATGGATGGCATTAATTTGGCCTCCAGTGAGACTATAAGGAATCTTGGTGTTATATTTGATCAGGATTTATCCTTTAACGCCCACATAAAATCAATTTCAAGGACCGCCTACTTCCATCTACGTAACATTGCAAATATCTGGCATATCTTGCCTCAAAACGATGCAGATAAACTAGTCCATGCATTTGTTACTTCAAGGCTGGATTATTGTAAGTCCTTATTATCAGGGAGTACCAAGAAGTCAGTCAAGTCACTTCAGCTGATTCAAAATGCTGCAGCTCGTGTACTAACCAGAGTTAGGAAAAGGGACCACATTACTCCTGTTCTGGCTGCCTTACACTGGCTCCCTATAGAACACAGGATAGAATTTAAAATTCTTCTTCTCGCCTACAAAGCCCTTAATGGGCAGGCGCTATCTTACCTTAAAGAACTCATTATACCCTACTGTCCTACTAGGGCATTGCGTTCCAAGAATGCAGGGTTGTTGGTTGTTCCTAGAGTCTCTAAAAGTACAATGGGAGCCAGAGCCTTTTCTTATCAAGCTCCACATTTGTGGAATCAGCTTCCAGTTTGTGTTCAGGCGGCAGACACCCTATCCATTTTTAAGAGTGCGCTTAAGACCTTCCTTTTTGATAAAGCTTATAGTTAGGGCTGATTAGATTCAGCCCCTAGTTTTGCTGATAGAGGCTTAGTTTGTCGGGGGACATCTTACTTCTTCCTTCTCTCTGTCTATACCTGTGGACTCTCATGTTCCGATTAACCCAGCTTCCCCAGATTTATTTCTTTTTGGTGTCTATATACGCCGGGATCCGGAGTCATGGATGATCCTGCGGTCCTGTGTCCTGGATCGCGAGCCCTGGATCTTGAGTCGTGGCTGTGTTCCTGGATCATAGGTCCTGGATGGATATCCTCGTGGATTCATCTTCCTATTATACACACATGCATTTCCAAACATTTGGACTACCTATGTTGCAAATGTATTATCTTTTCAATTTACACACGGCATCTATTGCACGTCTGTCCGTCCTGGGAGAGGGATCCCTCCTCTGTTGCTCTCCCTGAGGTTTCTCCCATTTTTCACTTTAAACTGTGGGTTTTCTTCGGAAGTGTTTCCTTGTACGATGTGAGGGTCTAAGGACAGAGGGTCTAAGGACAGAGGGTCTAAGGACAGAGGGTCTAAGGACAGAGGGTCTGAGGACAGAGGGTGTCGTATTGTCATACTGATATTCTGTACACACTGTGAAGACCACTGAGACAAATGTAACATTTGTGATATTGAGCTATATAAATAAACATTGATTGATTGATTGATTTTTGTCCCGATCCACTTGATGATGTCATCACGATGTGTTGTCTTGTGTAACCATTAGCCAATCAGCAACAAGGTAACCCCCCCCCTCTTATCACCTGAATCTCCTCCTAGAGCTCCATTAGGCGCTTTCACACCGGAGTACTTTTTCCGTACCTTTCCCAACAATAGTTCCGATAGTTTATAGCACTTTGGGTTGAAGTGTCTCAGGGACACAACGACATGCAGTCGGACTCGAACTTGCTATCCCGATTCGTAGTCCAGCGCACCAGCCACTGAGCCACAGCCTCCCTTTGAATTGCCTCGTGCTGAAAGCATCTCTATGAATGAACGTGCTCCGCAGCTCTGAAGTGTTTTCCTCTCAGGGTGACGGGCAGCAGATTGATGTTCGGGAGCTTCAGAGGAACCGGGTCAGAGAGGAAGCGTGTATCGTGTCCGACAGCAGCGTCTCACCTGAGGGGACGCTTCACTGCTGCTTCACTGCTGCTTCACTGCTGCTTTACTGAAGCTTCACCGCTGCTTCACTGCTGCTTCACTGAAGCTTCACTGCTGCTTCACTGCTGCTTTACCGAAGCTTCACCGCTGCTTCACTGAAGCTTCACTGCTGCTTTACTGAAGCTTCACCGCTGCTTCACTGAAGCTTCACCGCTGCTTTACTGAAGCTTCACCGCTGCTTTACTGAAGCTTCACTGCTGCTTTACTGAAGCTTCACCGCTGCTTTACTGAAGCTTCAGTGCTGCTTTACCGAAGCTTCACCGCTGCTTTACCGAAGCTTCACCGCTGCGTTACCAAAGCTTCACCGCTGCGTTACCAAAGCTTCACCGCTGCTTTACCGAAGCTTCACCGCTGCGTTACTGAAGCTTCACCGCTGCTTTACTGAAGCTTCACCGCTGCTTCACTGAAGCTTCACCGCTGCGTTACCAAAGCTTCACCGCTGCGTTACCAAAGCTTCACCGCTGCTTTACTGAAGCTTCACCGCTGCTTCACTGCTGCTTCACCGCTGCTTCACTGAAGCTTCACCGCTGCTTTACTGAAGCTTCACCGCTGCTTTACTGAAGCTTCACTGAAGCTTCACCGCTGCTTTACTGAAGCTTCACCGCTGCTTTACTGAAGCTTCACCGCTGCTTTACTGAAGCTTCACTGCTGCTTTACTGAAGCTTCACCGCTGCTTTACTGAAGCTTCACTTTTACTTGTTTTTATATTTACTCACACTATTCTAACTCTTGTATCTGTGTTATCGTGCTGCTCCCTTGGAGGAGCCTGAGACCTCAGATTCGCATTGATATATCTAAACTGTAGCTAATGTTCACATGACAATGAAAGCCTTGAACCTTGAAAAACAACAACAAAACGAATGCTTTACGGAAGCTTTACGGGGAGTCCCTCGTCTTTCATTCGATGGCACGGAAGCTCTTTCATTCATCTTCCGCTTAAAGGAACATATTTAAAACAAAGACGATGCATCACTGGGTATAACATAGGTCACGTGCAGTCCTGGGTTAACTTCCCCCAGAACCACAACTCAAGATTCACATTTTAAAATATCTAACATGTAGACAGTAAAATAAATGAAAATGGGATAAATATATATACAGAAAAGATAATAGAAAATACGTACACAGAAAAAAAGAATACAAATTGTTAAATTATTATATAAATGATTAAGGACACAAATAATAAAGATTTATGATTCAAATTAGAAGGAAAACACAAAATGTGTGCATGTCAATAAAACAGCAGCAGGGCGTTTAATGTAACAACAGGATGTGCAGGATTTAGATGCATGCAGTTTAATTGCAGCAACCACTGTGTGTAGGACGTGTGTTCTTTACGAGGCGCTCGGTTTAGTTTAGTGTTCGAGTTTCTTTGCAGAGAGTCATCTGTGCATGAAGCGAAGTGTCGCAGCCTCGGAGCCGGTCAGCTCTCTGCTGTCGGAGCGTCTTCAGAGAGAGGCTGAGATTGATGGTGCAGAAAGAGGAAGGACGTAAAAAGGTTTCTCAGCTTCATGTGGGAGCCGGCCTCCCCGGGGGTTCAACCGGCAGAGAATAAACCTGCTGAACACCGTCGTATTTCACCAGCTCTGCCACCCCCCCCCCCCCCCCCCCCCCCCCCCCCCCCCCACCACCTGCACAGAGAGAGGTTAAAGAGGTCCTGTTATTCTATGTTTAGGCATATATTATAGCTCTCAGATATATAGACATTTATAAAAAGTGTTTTGCTCAAAATACCAAACAGATCTTATAGCCCCCCCCCCCCCTTTCTCGAGCTGTTACTAAAGAAACTGTGCGTCTGTAGTTTTAATGCTGCCGTGATTAAAGGCCATATCATGTTCAAAAGATTCTGTGGAGAGAATGGCACTAATGCACATTCTCAAAGACATTGAAGTGACTGTTATTTTGTATTTATTGATTGTTGTGTTTTTATTTAGGTCTTAATGTGTGCATATGTATAATGTGTATATATAGGTATATACATATTTGCACACACATTTGTTTTTATATTCGGGATTGTGGTAAACGGTATTTCCATCTCTCTGTACACACAAACTGAGAGATTGACAATAAAGTTGACTTTGAAAACCACATCAAGGATCCTCTCTGAAACAGGATGGAGCTCAAACTCGTTCTCTCTCTCAGGTTTACCACGAGGTGACTTCCTTTTGATTTCCTGCTTCCTCACACACTCTCTCCAGCACAGGTTAGCTCTGAGTGCTAGCATGCTAATGTGAACACGGACCATATCACTTCCAGAACACGTCTCATTGTTTCTGACAGCAACGCTTCTGATTGGCCCGTGGGGGTAAAGCCCGCCCACATTTTAGTAATGTCGTCAAGACGCAGCGAATCTGGATCAGCTCCGTTGATCCCCGTTTTTAGAGATGTGGGTACGGAGGAGAAGAGAGAGGGTTTATTTCTGACACTTTGTCAAAGTCAACTTGTTTGTCAATCTTTCAGTTTGTGTGTACAGAGAGAGAGATCGAAATATCGTTTCCCTCAATCCAGAATACAAAAACAACTAATATATATAAAAATATGTATGCAAATATGTATATACCTATATACACAATCAACAGACACATGTGCACACATTAAGACATAAATAAAACAATCAATAAATACAAAATAACAGTCACTTCAGTATCTTTGGGAATGTACATTAGTGCCAGACGGCGTGAAAAGTGTCTGGAGCTGGATTTCATGTCTGAGTGTGTGGGGGGAGTTATAGTTGTGAGTTCCCTTGAGTACTGGCCTTTAGAGGATGGGTGTGGGGGGGGGGGGTGGAGCCGGGGGGGCCAAGAGGAAATCCCAGAGAAGAAATCAGGGAACAACAATACGGATCGTCGTAACTCGGCTCCTACAATCCGAGAGGTGGATCCAGAGATTCAGATTTCTCTGCTTCCTGCGACAAACAATTGAACACGCAGCCTCACACGCAGAGGAGGCGTTACAGGCGGCGATGTGTTATCGTGCAGATCAAACGGGATACGAGCATGCAAGACTGCATTTATTTATTACAGCGCTTGTTTGAGATGTTTGAGACGTAAAACGGCCGAATATACTCAAAAGTATGGCCAGTTAAGAGCTCCTGCCAATAGACTGTCAATCACAGGTAGCCCCGCCCTCATTTAAACGCTGCTTTATTGTGTATTTTAATCAAAAAGGGATCTTAATTAAGTTAATTGACATCATGCTGTATTGAAGAAAACGTTAAACTACAGATTGGAACCGTACATATTTCAGGAAAATGTTAAAGGTGGGGTCGGTACGTTTGAGAAACCGGCTCGAGAAACACTTGTTGTTATATTCCATGGAATGCTCTTAACATCCCGATAGCAATGAATATCTGAAGTGCTTTGACAAAAAATCCATAAAATCATCATCTGTGGAAGCCGTGGCGCTGTAAAAAGCACGACCAATCATCTGAGCCGCTAAAGTAACTGGATGGCCTACCTGCCTGTCAGCCTTCCATCGGGGCACAAACTTATCCCGTGCCCTCATTGGTCATGTGCGCGTTCGTGGGTGTTGGGGGAGGGGCTTATATGAGGAAGGGGCAGGTGTGTTCCGGCTGTGTATTTTCAAATTCTAGCGCACTCCAGCTGGTTTCTCCATTGTTACCTACCCCACCTTTAATGTGTCGAATTACGTGAGAAATATGGCCATTATCTTCGTTGAATGCAACAGCTCTATAGTTTATACAATACCTACTGAAACTCCCTTTAGCGGTCACTATTCTTATTGTTGCTCTTTATCTTAGATTTTTACAACGCTGACCTTTTATTAGCTTGTATTCAGTTGTGTTTTTCCAAGTTTGCTTGTTTGTCTTTTTGTCAGCATGGCTAAAGAAAAAACGACATTGTGAAAGGGCGTAACACGAGTCAAGGAAGAACTCTTTAAATTCTGGGTCAGATCGAAATCACAGGGTGGAAGCACACCAACATTTTAACGTTCATTAATGTCGACTAAGTGGGGTGTGCTCTCTCTGAGTGCTCGTGTGTTTATGTGTTAAGATTTTATGCTTCCTTTCTGCTGAAATAATTTCCTCTTGAAGGATAATAAAGATCTTATAGACCTGAACCGAAGATGCAAGAGATAGAGATATTAAATAAGCGTTAATTATATTACACTGCAAACAGTACTTTTGAAACTTGAAGTAGATTTTACTGATATTTCTTCTGTACTCAAGTAACATTTTGAATCCAAGACTTTTAGTCAAATAATTTGAGGTCAAGGCATTCCTACTTAAACTGAAGTAAAGAATCTGAGTTTTTCTTCTCAAACACACTTTTTCTTTTGTTTTCGACGAGAACATTGATTTATTTTGGCTTTGAAATAAAGCATTTGGTGTTAAATTGAGGGTTGAATGATCTGTGGAGCTTTGTTCCTGCGGAGCTCCATCTCAGAGCCGTGTTTCTGTCAGAGTGCCGTAAACATTTCTCAGCCTTCATGGGAAAGTGTGTTTGTACAGGACCTGAGGGAGAGATGCAGGAACCATTGGGACGTCTGGATTCTGCAAACAGAGGATTTCCTCAATCAGAGGCTGCAGAGTGTGCACCCAACAAGCTGCTGACAGAAACATGGCCGCCTGCAGCTGGAAGCGCTAACAACCTGAGGGACAACTGTGGCGTACAACACTATGCAACACCATGCTACACCATGCTACACCATGCTACACCATGCAACACCATGCCACACCATGCTACACCATGCTACACTATGCTACACCATGCAACACCATGCTACACCATGCTACACCATGCTACACTATGCTACACCATGCTACACTATGCTACACTATGTTACACCATGCTACACTATGCTACACCATGCAACACCATGCTACACCATGCTACACCATGCTACACTATGCTACACCATGCTAAACCATGGTACACCATGCTACACTATGCTACACCATGCTACACCATGCTACACATGCTACACTATGCTACACCATGCTACACTATGCTACACTATGCTACACTATGCTACACCATGCTAACACCATGCTACACCATGCTACACCATGCTACACCATGCTACACCATGCTACACCATGCTCCACTATGCTACACCATGCAACACCATGCTACACCATGCAACACCATGCTACACCATGCTACACCATGCTACACCATGCTACACTATGCTACACCATGCTAAACTATGCTACACCATGGTACACCATGCTACACTATGCTACACCATGCTACACCATGCTACACTATGCTACACCATGCTACACCATGCTACACTATGCTACACCATGCTACACCATGCTACACCATGCACCATGCTACACCATGCTACACCATGCTAGACCATGCTACACTATGCTACACCATGCTAAACTATGCTACACCATGGTACACCATGCTACACTATGCTACACCATGCTACACCATGCTACACTATGCTACACCATGCTACACCATGCTACACCATGCTACACCATGCTACAACCATGCTACACCATGCTACCACGCTACACCACGCTACACCACGCTACACCACGCAACACCATGCTACACCATGCTACACCATGCTACACCATGCTACACTATGCAACACCATGCTACACCATGCTACACCATGCTACACCATGCTACACCATGCAACACCATGCAACACCATGCTACACCATGCTACACCATGCTACACTATGCTACACTATGCAACACCATGCTACACTATGCTACACCATGCTACACCATGCTACACCATGCTACACCATGCAACACTATGCTACACCATGCTACACCATGCTACACCATGCTACACTATGCTACACCATGAAACACTATGCAACACTATGCTACACCATGCTACACCATGCTACACCATGCTACACCATGCTACACCATGCAACACTATGCTACACCATGCTACACCATGCTACACTATGCAACACCATGCTACACCATGCTACACCATGCTACACCCTGCTACACCATGCAACACCATGGTACACCATGCTACACTATGCTACACCATGCTACACCATGCTACACTATGCTACACCATGCTACACTATGCTACACCATGCAACACGATGGTACACCAATGCTACACTATGCTACACCATGGTACACCATGCTACACTATGCTACACCATGCAACACCATGCTACACTATGCTACACCATGCAACACCATGCTACACCATGCTACACCATGCTACACCATGCTACACTATGCTACACCATGCCACACCATGCTACACCATGCTACACCATGCTACACCATGCAACACCATGCTACACCATGCTACACCATGCTACACTATGCTACACCATGCTACACCATGCTACACTATGCAACAGAATGCTACACCATGCTACACCATTGCTACACTATGCTACACTATGCTACACCATGCTACATCATGCAACACCATGCTACACTATGCTACACCATGCTACACCATGCTACATCATGCAACACCATGCTACACTATGCTACACCATGCTACACCATGCTACACTATGCTACACTATGCAACACCATGCTACACTATGCTACACCATGCTACACCATGCTACACCATGCTACACCATGCTACACCATGCTACACCATGCTACACTATGCTACACCATGCTACACCATGCAACACCATGCAACACCATGCTACACGATGCTACACCATGCTACACTATGTTACACTATGCTACACCATGCTACACTATGCTACACCATGCTACACTATGCAACACCATGCTACACTATGCTACACCATGCTACACCATGATACACCATGCTACACCATGCTACACTATGCAACACCATGCTACACTATGCTACACCATGCTACACCATGCTACACCATGCAACACTATGCTACACCATGCTACACTATGCTACACCATGCTACACCATGCTACACCATGCTACACCATGCTACACCATGCTACACCATGCTACACATGCTACACTATGCTACACCATGCAACACCATGCTACACCATGCTACACCATGCTACACCATGCAACACTATGCTACACTATGCTACACTATGCAACACCATGCTACACCATGCTACACCATGCTACACTATGCAAACACCATGCTACACCATGCTACACCATGCTACACCATGCTACACCATGCTACACCATGCAACACTATGCTACACTATGCAACACAATGCTACACCATGCTACACCATGCTACACCATGCTACAAACTGCTCTGAGGTGGGAAGTATTGGAGTACAAATACTTTGTTACTGTACTTCAGTACATGTTTCTGGTATCCACTACTTGTTTTTCTGACGACTTTTTACTTTGACTTCTTACATGTTGAACCCAAATACCTGTACTTTCTACTTCTTACATGTTGAACACAAATACCTGTACTTTCTACTTCTTACATGTTGAACTCAAATACCTGTACTTTCTACTTCTTACATGTTGAACACAAATACCTGTACTTTCTACTTCTTACATGTTGAACTCAAATACCTGTACTTTCTACTTCTTACATGTTGAACTCAAATACCTGTACTTTCTACTTCTTACATGTTGAACCCAAATACCTGTACTTTCTACTTCTTACATGTTGAACACAAATACCAGTACTTTCTACTTCTTACATGTTGAACTCAAATACCTGTACTTTCTACTTCTCACATGTTGAACCCAAATACCTGTACTTTCTACTTCTCACATGTTGAACTCAAATACCTGTACTTTCTACTTCTCACATATTGAACTCAAATACCTGTACTTTCTACTTCTTACATGTTGAACTCAAATACCTGTACTTTCTACTTCTTACATGTTGAACTCAAATACCTGTACTTTCTACTTCTTACATGTTGAACACAAATACCTGTACTTTCTACTTCTTACATATTGAACTCAAATACCTGTACTTCCTACTTCTCACATGTTGAACACAAATACCTGTACTTTCTACTTCTTACATGTTGAACACAAATACCTGTACTTTCTACTTCTCTCATGTTGAACTCAAATATCTGTACTTTCTACTTCTTACATGTTTGAACCCAAATACCTGTACTTTCTACTTCTCACATGTTGAACTCAAATACCTGTACTTTCTACTTCTTACATGTTGAACACAAATACCTGTACTTTCTACTTCTCACATGTTGAACTCAAATACCTGTACTTTCTACTTCTTACATGTTGAACCCAAATACCTGTACTTTCTACTTCTCACATGTTGAACACAAATACCTGTACTTTCTACTTCTTACATGTTGAACACAAATACCTGTACTTTCTACTTCTCACATGTTGAACTCAAATACCTGTACTTTCTACTTCTCACATGTTGAACACAAATACCTGTACTTTCTACTTCTTACATGTTGAACACAAATACCTGTACTTTCTACTTCTTACATGTTGAACCCAAATACATGTACTTTCTACTTCTTACATGTTGAACACAAATACCTGTACTTTCTACTTCTTACATGTTGAACTCAAATACTTGTACTTTCTACTTCTCTCATGTTGAACACAAATACCTGTACTTTCTACTTCTCACATGTTGAACTCTAATACCTGTACTTTCTACTTCTTACATGTTGAACACAAATACCTGTACTTTCTACTTCTTACATGTTGAACTCAAATACCTGTACTTTCTACTTCTTACATGTTGAACTCAAATACTTGTACTTTCTACTTCTCACATGTTGAACTCAAATACCTGTACTTTCTACTTCTTACATGTTTAACTCAAATACCTGTACTTTCTACTTCTTACATGTTGAACTCAAATACCTGTACTTTCTACTTCTCACATGTTGAACACAAATCCCTGTACTTTCTACTTCTTACATGTTGAACACAAATACCTGTACTTTCTACTTCTTACATGTTGAACTCAAATACCTGTACTTTCTACTTCTTACATGTTGAACTCAAATACCTGTACTTTCTACTTCTCACATGTTGAACCCAAATACCTGTACTTTCTACTTCTCACATGTTGAACTCAAATACCTGTACTTTCTACTTCTTACATGTTGAACACAAATACCTGTACTTTCTACTTCTTACATGTTGAACTCAAATACCTGTACTTTCTACTTCTTACATGTTGAACCCAAATACCTGTACTTTCTACTTCTTACATGTTGAACACAAATACCTGTACTTTCTACTTCTTACATGTTGAACCCAAATACCTGTACTTTCTACTTCTTACATGTTGAACTTAAATACCTGTACTTTCTACTTCTCACATGTTGAACTCAAATACCTGTACTTTCTACTTCTTACATGTTGAACCCAAATACCTGTACTTTCTACTTCTTACATGTTGAACTCAAATACCTGTACTTTCTACTTCTTACATGTTGAACTCAAATACCTGTACTTTCTACTTCTTACATGTTGAACCCAAATACCTGTACTTTCTACTTCTCACATGTTGAACTCAAATACCTGTACTTTCTACTTCTTACATGTTGAACCCAAATACCTGTACTTTCTACTTCTCACATGTTGAACACAAATACCTGTACTTTCTACTTCTTACATGTTGAACACAAATACCTGTACTTTCTACTTCTCACATGTTGAACACAAATACCTGTACTTTCTACTTCTCTCATGTTGAACTCAAATACCTGTACTTTCTACTTCTCACATGTTGAACTCAAATACCTGTACTTTCTACTTCTTACATGTTGAACTCAAATACCTGTACTTTCTACTTCTCTCATTTCCCAAACAGCTGGTTCCTTTAGTCTGAATGTGTGTTGGTGCGTGGTCATTATTCTTCAGAGTCACTGCGTGCCTATTGGTTGGAACACGATCCGTGTATCCATCACTTCCTGGTCTTCTCTAAAGAAGAGGGACCAATGGAAACGTTGTCATGTTGCCGTTGTTCACCATGGAAACATTCATTAGCTAACAATGACATTATTGTTCTATTGATATAAAGGGAGGTCAGGTACTCTTTAAAGCAGCTGCTAGTTATGGGTACTTTTTACTGAAGTACACTTCAAAGCCTCTTTACTTTTACTTGAGTAAAGAAGTTTAGTCAGTACTTCTACTTTCACCAGAGTACTTTAAAACACGAGTATCTGTACTTCTACTTGAGGAAAGGATGTGTGCAGGGCTGTCCCTCCCTCCAGGCTGATCTCTCAGACTGCGTGGGGCCTCAACTGTAACCAGACAAGTGCATCCACATTTACTCCAAAAAACACAACTTCTAAAAATGAAATGAACTCTTTTTCCGAACACAGAGTCTGTTAAACTGTGAAGCTGCCATGATAAGCTGAGTGAGCAAAATGTTGTTAAACGAAGAGTTAACAATTCAGAAAAATGTAAATAAATCCTCAAAATAATTCAAATTAAATTAGAAATATATTTTGATATTTGTAATGCCAAACCATTTCCTCTTCATCACTCAATGTATTTAGTATTTTATTTTTATTAACTTTCTGTGGATAAATATGTGGATACAGCCGAAGGAAAATATATATAATAATAATTAAAAGTGAGAACATATTTTATACACCTATATATATTGTATATACCTAAGTTACCAACAGTTAAATGATTCGTTATGCATTCATGTTTTCATCAGCCGGTAAAGAGATCATTAATAACTTCACAAACTGCTGGATATCTGAACATGTCATCATATCCATAGTTTATTTATGTATGTTTCTAGAAGCTAATCATCTTAATCTGTCAGATACATAGAGGAGTAGACGTATAGCAACAACTGAAAACGCTCAGTTAAGTTTCTGTGAAGTGTTTAATGCACTTTATTCCTACCCACCACGGACTTGAATAAGCATCTGATTCATGCCGAGTTTCTCCCTGTCTTCGGTGAAGTGCTCCAGCTGCAGGCGTCCAATAGGAAGAGCAGAACATCCTCATCTCCTCGTCTCAGCTGCTGTGAACGAGGCATTGTTTAATGCAGATGTGTGAGTCCCTCTTCCCTTTTCCATAAAGACCAGCTGCTATTAATAACTGGATATCGACCTCCTTTGTCAACAAGAGCGACACATACAAATAATTCCTCCACGCGGACAATGGGGAGTTCCCTGCCATGGAAACAACAGGATGAGCCCGCCTCAAAGAGTGTGTGTGTGTGTGTGTGTGTGTGTGTGTGTGTGTGTGTGTGTGTGTGTGTGTGTGTGTGTGTGTGTGTGTGTGTGTGTGTGTGTGTGTGTGTGTGTGTTTGATTGATGTGAGCTTCCAGTATGTAAAACAACGGAAGCTCTGAGAGGCAAATACTGTAAACAAAAAAAAATCGGATTATTTTTCTCTCCTGTAAAAATCGGATTATTTTTCTCTCCTGTGTTTATAAATTAAAAGCGGGTGGAAAATATGTTTTGCAAGAACAATGGTTTAGTTTGTGTCTAAATTTGGGTGTTTTATGTTTTCAGGGTTTATTTTAAATGTTTAGTCGTGTTACGGAAATGCTACTGGCTTGAAGACACTTGATGAAAAGGTGAAATATTGGGCACGGATAAAACATGATCATGGATCCAGCAGGGCACATACACACACTTCTTTTGTGTGTTTATATAGTATATAAAAATGTCTCTTTCGAAATGTTATGATGAAATATTATTAGTTTTTTTTAGTATTTTTTGTTGGGTTTTATACAAATGTATGTGAATAATTTGTCTTTTTTTGTGGCCTTGGCCCCCATCATTTGTATTCAACGAATCATTTTCTTTCTCTTGAAACATGCAAACTTGTTTAAAGGTCCCCTATGATACTTTTTCTCATCAGTATATCACAGAGCCTGTCTCTGATTGGCTGAAACACCAAACAGATCATTGCAGCATTACCCATAATCCCCTCTGTTTCAGCCCTGTTTCCAAAGTGCTGATTCTCTGTCTGTTACTTCAGATGAAAATAGGGAGCCCCTCCCCACGCCCCTCTGAGAGACATTTGGTTACAAAGAACTCAATGGAGCTCTAGAGGAGATTCAGGTGATAGGGGGGGGGGGGTTACCTTGGTTGCTGATTGGCTACACAAGACAACACATCGTGATGACATCACAAAGTGGCCAAAATCTGATCAGCTCATTTTCAGACAGGTTTTTATAGAAATGGATCAAAAAGAGAGAAAATCTTTGTTCCTGAAACTTTCAGAGTCTCTTTCCACAGAGGGGACACATGGTGATGTAGAAGAGACATGAAGAAGAGGGGACACATGGTGATGTAGAAGAGACATGAAGAAGAGGGGACACATGTTGATGTAGAAGAGACATGAAGAAGAGGGGACACATGTTGATGTAGAAGAGACATGAAGAAGAGGGGACACATGGTGATGTAGAAGAGACATGAAGAAGAGGGGACACATGTTGATGTAGAAGAGACATGAAGAAGAGGGGACACATGTTGATGTAGAGGAGAGACATGAAGAAGAGGGGGACACATGTTGATGTAGAAGAGACATGAAGAAGAGGGGACACATGTTGATGTAGAGGAGAGACATGGAGAAGAGGGGACACATGTTGATGTAGAAGACACATGAAGAAGAGGGGACACATGTTGATGTAGAGGAGAGACATGGAGAAGAGGGGACACATGTTGATGTAGAAGAGACGTGAAGAAGAGGGGACACTGTTGATGTAGAAGAGACATGGAGAAGAGGGACACATGTTGATGTAGAAGAGACATGGAGAAGAGGGGGACACATGGTGATGTAGAAGAGACATGAAGAAGAGGGGGACACATGTTGATGTAGAAGAGACATGAAGAAGAGGGGACACATGGTGATGTAGAAGAGACATGAAGAAGAGGGGACACATGTTGATGTAGAAGAGACATGAAGAAGAGGGGACACATGGTGATGTAGAAGAGACATGAAGAAGAGGGGACACATGTTGATGTAGAAGAGACATGAAGAAGAGGGGACACATGTTGATGTAGAGGAGAGACATGAAGAAGAGGGGACACATGTTGATGTAGAAGAGACATGAAGAAGAGGGGACACATGTTGATGTAGAGGAGAGACATGGAGAAGAGGGGACACATGTTGATGTAGAAGACACATGAAGAAGAGGGGACACATGTTGATGTAGAGGAGAGACGAGAAGGAGAAGAGGGACACATGTTGATGTTGAAAGAACATGAAGAAGATGGGAACACATGTTGATGTAGAAGAGACATGAAGAAGAGGGGACACATGTTGATGTAGAAGAGACATGAAGAAGAGGGGACACATGTGATGTAGAAGAGACATGAAGAAGAGGGGACACATGTTGATGTTAGAGGAGACATGAAGAAGAGGGGACACATGTTGATGTAGAGGAGACTTGAAGAAGAGGGGACACATGTTGATGTCGAAGAGACATGGAGAAGAGGGGACACATGTTGATGTAGGAGAGACATGAAAGAAGAGGGGACACATGTGATGTAGGAGAGACATGAAGAAGAGGGGACACATGGTGATGTAGAGAGACATGAAGAAGAGGGGACAACATGGTTGATGTAGAAGAAACATGAAGAAGAGGGGACACATGTTGATGTAGAAGAGACATGAAGAAGGGGGACACATGTTTGATGTAGAAGAGACATGAAGAAGAGGGGACACATGGTGATGTAGAAGAGACATGAAGAAGAGGGGACACATGTTGATGTAGAAGAGACATGAAGAAGAGGGGACACATGTGATGTAGAGGAGAGACATGAGAAGAGGGGACACATGTTGATGTAGAAGAGACATGAAGAAGAGGGGACACATGTTGATGTAGAGGAGAGACATGGAGAAGAGGGGAACACATGTTGATGTAGAAGACACATGAAGAAGAGGGGACACATGTTGATGTAGAGGAGAGACATGGAGAAGAGGGGACACATGTTGATGTAGAAGAGACGTGAAGAAGAGGGGACCACATGTTGATGTAGAAGAGACATGGAGAAGGGGACACATGTTGATGTAGAAGAGACATGGAGAAGAGGGGACACATGGTGATGTAGAAGAGACATGAAGAAGGGGGACACATGTTGATGTAGAAGAGACATGAAGAAGAGGGGACACCATGGTGATGTAGAAGAGACATGAAGAAGAGGGGACACATGTTGATTAGAAGAGACATGAAGAAGAGGGGACACATGGTGATGTAGAGAGACATGAAGAAGAGGGGACACATGTTGATGTAGAAGAGACATGAAGAAGAGGGGACAATGATGTTGTAGAGGAGAGAGACATGAAGAAGAGGGACACATGTTGATGTAGAAGAGACATGAAGAAGCGGGGACACATGTTGATGTGTAGGAGAGAGGACATGGAGAAGAGGGGACACATGTTGATGTAGAAGACCATGAAGAAGAGGGGACACATGTTGATGTAGAGAGAGAGACAGGAGAAGAGGGGACACATGTTGATTAGAAGAGACTGAAGAAGAGGGGGACACATGTTGATGTAGAAGAGACATGAAGAAGAGGGGACACATGTTGATGTAGAAGAGACATGGAGAAGAGGGGACACATGGGATGTAGAAGAGACATGAAGAAGAGGGGACACATGTTGATGTAGAGGAGACATGAAGAAGCGGGGACACATGTTGATGTAGAGACGTGAAGAAGAGGGGACACGTTGATGTCGAAGAGACATGGAGAAGAGGGACACATGTTGATGTAGGAGAGACATGAGAAGAGGGGACACATGTTGATGTAGGAGAGACCTGAAGAAGAGGGGACACATGGTGATGTAGAAGAGACATGAAGAAGAGGGGACACATGTTGATGGAGAAGAGACATGAAGAAGAGGGGACACATGTTGATGTAGAGGAGAGACATGAAGAAGAGGGGACACATGTGATGTAGAAGAGACATGAAGAAGAGGGGACACATGTTGATGTAGAAGAGACATGAAGAAGAGGGACACATGTTGATGTAGAGGAGAGGACTGGAGAAGAGGGGACACATGTTGATGTAGAAGAGACATGAAGAAGAGGGGACACATGTTGATGTAGAGGAGAGACATGGAGAAGAGGGGACACATGTTGATGTAGAAGAGACCGTGAAGAAGAGGGGACACATGTTGATGTAGAAGAGACATGAAGAAGAGGGGACACATTTGATGTATAAAGACATGTAGAAGAGGGGACCATGGTGATGTAGAAGAGACATGAAGAAGAGGGGACACATGTTGATGTAGAAGAGACATGAAGAAGAGGGGACACATGTTGATGTAGAAGACATGGAGAAGAGGGGACACATGGTGATGTAGAAGAGACATGAAGAAGAGGGGACACATGTTTGATGTAGAGGAGACATGAAGAAGAGGGGACACATGTTGATGTAGAAGAGACGTGAAGAAGAGGGACACATGTTGATGTCGAAGAGACATGGAGAAGAGGGGACACATGTTGATGTAGAAGAGACGTGAAGAGAGGGGACACATGTTGATGTCGAAGAGACATGGAGAAGAGGGGACACATGTTGATGTAGAAGAGACATGGAGAAGAGGGGACACATGTTGATGTCGAAGAGACATGGAGAAGAGGGGACACATGTTGATGTAGAAGAGACATGGAGAAGAGGGGACACATGTTGATGTAGAAGAGACATGAAGAAGAGGGGACACATGTTGATGTAGAAGAGACATGGAGAAGAGGGGACACATGTTGATGTAGAAGAGACGTGAAGAAGAGGGGACACATGTTGATGTAGAAGAGACATGAAGAAGAGGGGACACATGTTGATGTAGAAGAGACGTGAAGAAGAGGGGACACATGTTGATGTCTTAGAGACATGAAGAAGAGGGGACACATGTTGATGTAGAAGAGACATGAGAAGAAGGGACACATGTTGATGTAGAAGAGACATGAAGAAGAGGGGACACGTGTTGATGAAGAAGAGACACGAAGAAGAGGGGACACATGTTGATGTAGAAGAGACATGAAGAAGAGGGGACACATGCTGATGTAGAAGAGACATGAAGAAGAGGGGACACATGTTGATGTAGAGGAGAGACATGGAGAAGAGGGGACACATGTTGATGTAGAAGAGACGTGAGAAGAGGGGACACATGTTGATGTAGAAGAGACATGGAGAAGAGGGGACACATGGTGATGTAGAAGAGACATGGAGAAGAGGGGACACATGTTGATGTAGAAGAGACATGGAGAAGAGGGGGACACATGGTGATGTAGAAGAGACATGAAGAAGAGGGGACACATGTTGATGTAGGAGAGACATGAAGAAGAGGGGACACATGTTGATGTAGAAGAGACATGAAGAAGAGGGGACACATGTTGATGAGAAGAGACGTGAAGAAGAGGGGACACATGTTGATGTAGAGAGACATGGAGAAGAGGGGACACATGTTGATGTAGAGAGACATGGAGAAGAGGGGACACATGTTGATGTAGAAGAGACATGAAGAAGAGGGGACACATATTGATGTAGAAGAGACATGAAGAAGAGGGGACACATATTGATGGAGAAGAGACATGGAGAAGAGGGGACACGTGTTGATGTAGAAGAGACATGAAGAAGAGGGGACACGTGTTGATGTAGAAGAGACATGAAGAAGAGGGGACACATGTTGATGTAGAAGAGACATGAAGAAGAGGGGACTCATGTTGATGTAGAAGAGACATGAAGAAGAGGGGACACATATTGATGGAGAAGAGACATGGAGAAGAGGGGACACGTGTTGATGTAGAAGAGACATGAAGAAGAGGGGACACATGTTGATGTAGAAGAGACATGAAGAAGAGGGGACACATGTTGATGTAGAAGAGACATGAAGAAGAGGGGACTCATGTTGATGTAGAAGAGACATGAAGAAGAGGGACACATGTTGATGGAGAAGAGTCATGAGTGCACTCAGCCTCTGGTGGCCAAAAGGAGTATTACAACAACAACAAACTCCACTTTATTTTCCACGTTTTGTAAAATAAAAATAAATCTACTTCATAAAAAGACCTTTTGAAAAGTGCCATGTGAAGACGAGAGGATCTGCAGAGATCGCATTCAGCTGATATGTTTTCTGCTTTATCTTTGTTTCTTGTTTCAGCCTTTTTCTGTTAATGGGGCTAAATAATCTAATGTTCTGTTGACTTGGTAATGATGCAGTGCGCTGAACAACCACATGGTGGCGGACTTTCTTAACCAATGAATAGCCTCCATGGACCGGAGAAAGATGCTTCTGTCTCTTTTTCTTTATTCATGTCTTGATACAATTATTATGAATATTCTGATTTACACATGAATTAACTTTCTCCCTCTAACTGATATTAATGCAGCTTATTTTATTTATTTATCTCATTTTTAAACATATGTTTTTGCTTTTTCTGCCCACTCTTTATTTCACCATTGCATTATATTGTTTTATATGTATTTCCTTTCCCCCCTTACCCTCTCTCTAACTGTACACACACACACACACACACACACACACACACACCACACACACACACACACACACACACACACACACCATGTATACATCACTTCAGGGGACATTACATTGACTTACATGCATGTCCTGGAGACCCTAATCCTAATCCTTGGTGTGCTACATTTTATCGCATGTTTCAGCACTATCTTATCTATCTTAATGGTGTTCATATTTATGTTTTTATTACTTCTTACATGTTTTATATTTTTAATGTATATATGTGTATGTTTTTTATCTGATAATGATCAAAGCCACATGAGGAGGGACGCTTTTTTTTGTTTTTTTATATTTATTTTTAAATTATTTTATTACCTGGAGGCCAGAAAACCACCCGCAGAGGGGAACTCTTCACCTCCCTGCCACCCTTAAATAGACAGAGCCAAAACACACCTGCCCTTTGGAATCTCTTAGACTTAGCCGACCTCGATTTTAGTGGTTTTTTGTTTTCCAGCGACATCCAGGTCAATTTATTACGATTTTACTAACCCGGTGTGCCTTTACTTATTATTATTAGTTAATTTTAACACTCCCTTTACTTTTTAAATTAATATTACTGGGGAGATTGTTTTAATTATTGTATTGCACTTGTGTTTTAACTGCACTTACACTTCCTAAATGTTCTTTATTCACGGCTTTTACGAATAGAACTGGAATCACTTTTAAATTGACCATTTTAGATCCCCCTATCATTTAGGGTCTTTTACCGGAGCCCTGCGCGCTCCCCCAACCGAACCAAGTCTTCCCCTAAGAGTAATGATCCCCCTCACGGGGACTTCCAATGTGTCCCCATGAGGGAGGCGAGTCCCACACGTGACTATGTAAAGATGACTCTTCTTCATGTCTCTCCTACATCAACATGTGTCCCCTCTTCTTCATGTCTCTTCTACATCAACATGTTGTCCCCTCTTCTTCATGTCTCTTCTACATCAACATGTGGTCCCCTCTTCTTCATGTCTCTTCTACATCAACATGTGTCCCCTCTTCTTCATGTCTCTTCTACATCAACATGGTGTCCCCTCTTCTTCATGTCTCCTCTACATCAACATGTGTCCCTCTTCTTCATGTCTCTTCTACATCCACATGTGTCCCCTCTTCTTCATGTCTCTTCTACATCAACATGTGTCCCCTCTTCTTCATGTCTCTCCTACATCAACATGTGTCCCCTCTTCTTCATGTCTCTTCTACATCAACATGTGCCCCTCTTCTTCATGTCTCTTCTACATCAACATGTGTCCCCTCTTCTTCATGTCTCTTCTACATCAACATGTGTCCCCTCTTCTTCATGTCTCTTCTACATCAACATGTGTCCCCTCTTCTTCATGTCTCCTCTACATCAACATGTGTCCCCTCTTCTTCATGTCTCTTCTACATCAACATGTGTCCCCTCTTCTTCATGTCTCTTCTACATAACATGTGTCCCCTCTTCTCATGTCTCTTCTACATCAGCATGTTTCCCCTCTTCTTCATGTCTCTTCGACATCAACATGTGTCCCCTCTTCTTCATGTCTCTTCTACATCTGTGTACAGATGTAGGTCCCACACAGGATAGTAATGCTAACCCACACAACACACACAAACACACACACAC
>JAMFTG010001808.1:0-31238 GCA_023974075.1 Chaenocephalus aceratus
ACTCTGGGCTACACTGCTGCACGTGTACGCGGCGTGTCTGACTCCTGACCTGGCTGAGTGTCAGCCATCCCCTCACCGCGCCTAGCTAAAATGCTGGTCACATCCTTTTGTAAACGCATTGTGTTATGTTCCTTTTTAAATTGGTATTTTCACATTGATCTTGTAAGATACGTTTATTGTTTTTACATTTCCAATTGTGTTTGTTGACTTGTGAAGCCCTCTGAGACGAATGGGATTTGTGATTTTGGGCTATATAAATAAACTTCAATTGAATTAAACGGCAATTTATCGAAGCTTAAATTATTGCCTATAAAAACAACATTAAATAATCAGTTGCATTCATTTCTTATGGCTCTATCTGCAGCTTTTCTGGAGTCATTTCTTGTGATTAAATGTTTCCACAGGCCAACAACAGCTTCAAAAAAACAATTTCCCTCAAAGAAGAAAACAAACATGCCCTGTTGTCTCAAGAAAAAAAGTGTGAAGAGGAAACATCCATTGAAACTCAGTTTACGGCTCTGTGATGCACACTAGTTCAAGCCAGATACTTGGCATCTCATCTTCATCAATGCGGTCAGGCTCTGAGCTGAGGCCCGCGGGCCTCGAGTTTGACATGTGTGCTCTAACGTATCCCTCACCATGCCAGTCTCCAGTTTATTGAGCTAATTCTGAAGGACGACCCCACAGCCATTACACAGGGTATGGGCAGGAATCCTGAAGTCAAATTTAATATATTTTAAGACCCTTTCCATACACTTTAAGACCTCATTGCAACTTCGAGTTCTAACCGGTTACATTGGCGACACACTTTACCTCACATTTACTATATTGATTGTAAGATAGCACAACTAAACAGAGTGCAGACAGACTACTGAAGCCTCCTCTCCACAGCACATAGCACTGAACTTTTAAATCAGGTATCTATAGAAATAAGGGCTGACCCAATTAGTCGACTTAACGTTAGTCGGCGAAAAAAGTCATTGTTGACTAATGTTTCATTAGTCTAAAAAGAATAACAAAATCTCCATCCCTGCGCTGCGTGTGACGCGTCAGCCGGAAACCCGTGTATTTCAAAGGTTCATTACTACCGTTTTATTTTATATTTGAGCTACGAAAAGCAGGCGATCATTGAGCAGCTTATTAAAGTGGCTGTCAGTTTTTATTTCATGTATGGCAATGATGGCACCCGCAGACCCCCTTCTCCCCAACATGCTTAGACGGGTGAAACTTTTAAATGTTTTGCTATTGTCTAATGAATGCAGGCGCAATGACACACTGTTTTCAATTTGTTTTCAAGATGTGACCCTTTTTTGCGAATAGTCTTATGTGTGCGTGTGAAAATGATTTTATTTTACACTGTATGACTCAGAATCGGTTTTATTACCAAGTAGGCTTACACATACAAGGAATTTGCTTTGGAATATATGGTGCGTACAAAGACACAGAAAGAAGAATATGTAGCATATAAAACAATTGTACTGTTATAAAAAATATTTAAAAAAATAAATGTGGAGCCTAATTAGTTTTTCTGTTTTGCACATCCTCCTATTAATATCTTTGTACATCCGGTACGAAATAGTTTTATTGTAGAGATCATTTACAGTATCTTCTATATTTCTATCATTAACTTTATTGTGAAATTAAAACAGAACGGTAAAAGAATAGTTTCCGTTCTATTCTGAGCCCGATCTCTGGAGATAAATAAAGAACTACACCAGATGTGTAATATGTAATGCAGCCGAACAATTTATTACAATGCATTCATGTGATGACTTTCAAAGAGTAAAGCCAGCACTGCTGAATAAAGTATGATTTTATCTTTTCCGAAACGTTTTTTTTCATATGGAATGCAGTCGGAGGCCAACCAATCACAGAGCTTGAGGACTAATCACGGCGTTTGTCGAGCAAAGTGCATGGTGTAGTCTCAAACGATAGCTGAGGATTCTGGGTAGTCATCAATCAATGTTTATTTATATAGCCCAATATCACAAATGTTACATTTGTCTCAGTGGTCTTCACAGTGTGTACAGAATATCAGTATGACAATACGACACCCTCTGTCCTCAGACCCTCTGTCCTTAGACCCTCACATCGTACAAGGAAAAACTTCCGAAGAAAACCCAGTTTAAAGGGAAAAATGGGAGAAACCTCAGGGAGAGCAGCAGAGGAGGGATCCCTCTCCCAGGACGGACAGACGTGCAATAGATGCCGTGTGTAAATCGAAGAGATAATATATTTTACAGCGTAGGTAGACCGAATGTTTGGAAATGCATGTGTCTGTAATAAGAAGATGAATCCACGAGGATGTCAACAATCCTGTGGGAGCCATCAGGGAAGCAGCATGACGAGACCCAAGGCAGGACCGCAGAGACAGGTTCAGCCACGACTCGAAATCCAGGACTCAGGATAGAGGATCCAGGACACAGGATCCAGTACTCATGATCCAGGACTCAGGATCATCAACAAGGTCATCGTATGAAAGCTGCTGTGCCAACTGTGCGTTGATGCTAGCCAGGCCACTTAAGCGTTCTTGTGCCATTGACGAGTAGGACATGGTTCATTTAACCATGGTATAACCATGGTTGATCATGGTAGACCATGGTTGGGATATGGCACCCCAGTCAACCATGGTAGAGCACTGATATAAACCATGGACATAAACCATGGTCTACCAGACTGGAAATAATATAAATTAATACAAGCTTTTCAATAGTTTCAAGCATTTAATTTTAAAATATTTGTATAGATCAAGTTAATTGCACTTCATTTCATCTACAGTACACTGTCACTCTATAGTTGCACACACACTCATTAAATGCTCATTAAACAGTTGGTGAAAATGTAAAGACTATTTTATATACATTCATCAGGTGACGGTGCCTGCATGAGCCTCATTAGAATGATTGTCGACCATGGTTTCTGTAGACCATGGTTCAAATATTCAAATGGCTGACCATGGTTTCTTCCCCATGGTACTGTGACCATCATGGTATTGTGTGGTCAACCATGGTATTACCATGGTTGGCAATGGAATACCATGGTGACCATGGTTACGTTTTGCAGGGGAATCTTCATAAGCTTCATTTTGGAAAAACTTCTCTCAGCAGACGTAACGGGAAGAGTTACTGCTATGCGGAGGGCAATCCAGAGATTTGGGTACAGTTCCTGTAACTCACTTCGTGGAGAAATGGCAACATCTCCAGAGCAGTTTTTTGTAGTGGCAGCTTTGGGAGGTTGATGATCTCCTGGACCATCTCAGCGCCATCGAGACTCTCCTGCTGCAGTCAGTGTCTTCTCTACCTTGCTGCAGTGTTTCTGCAAGTCACCCCTGGGCATTCCTTGAACCTGGCTGAAATTAAGCAGCACTCCAAATTTCTCCTTGACCTGACGAAGTGTCTAAGCTTCTTCAGAGCATCACTGAAGGGCTCATCTGCAGCTTCATACACAAACTGCCTTTGTGTACTCCTCAGCCTCTTCACCTAGAGTTCTGGCTCTATGTTGAGGAGCTCACAGATTTCCTTGGTAGTTCACTGAGCATCAGTAAACCCGGACTGTATGTACACTGCAAGAGAGGATTTTGCAGTTTCAATGAGTCTGACAGCAATGTCGATTTGCATTGAACTGGACTGCAGCAGCTTATTCACCTGGTTTATGGTGGTGCGAATGTCAAACCATACCACTGTGCATATCAAACACCTGTATGAAGCCACTTCTTCTGCCAGAGCCTGAGCTTCTACTTTGGGGGTCATTCACAGTTTGCCTTGCCTCAGGGAGAGCTTCTCTGATTTCTTTTGTCTGATGTCTGTCACAATTCACATGTTATGTCACGCTTATAGTTTTGTCTGTGTTGGTGCTTTTCTTGTCTTTGGGTTTCCTGTCTTATTGTGTTAAGTGTTCACCCCCATTTCCTGCCTGTCTGCTTTCTGTCTGTTTCCCTCCCTGATTACCCGATTGTGTTCACCTGTTGTCCTTGTGTTTCTCCTCCCCTGCCCGGCTGTTTCTCGTTGTCTTGATTACCCCTTCTTGTATTTAGTCTTGTCTCTGTCTGTGTTCAGTGTTGGGTCACTGTTTGTTGGTGACGGAGTTCACCGGAGAGTGTTCTGTTCTGTGTTTGTCTGTGTCCTTGGAATAAAGGGTTTTCTCAAGAGTTATCTGCATTTGGGTCCTGCTTCCTTCACTCATCCGTGACAGAATGACCCAACCAGAAATGGACCCAGCAGATGACCCTTTTGAGGTGGAGCTGCAACAGTTTTCTTTTCCTTTGGAGTGTTGCCGCGATTGGTGGAGGGAGGCGTCCAGTGTTCGGCTGAAGGAGGCCGCCCTGGTAGAGGCGCACCGGTTGGCGATGGAGAAGCCCGACTTGGTGGAATTCTTGCCTGACTGGATGTTGGACTTCCTCTGGAGGTGTGAGTTCCAGCCTGCGGACTACAGACGTCTCGGAGTGTTCCGTCTGGAGTCAACCTCTGCTTCTTCCCCAGTTCCTGCTCCTGTTCATGAGTCTTATGCTGGAACTCGTCAGGCTTATGGAGGCCCACGGAGCATTCAGGCGGCTGCTAAGAGGAGTCGTCGCAAGGCCAGACAAGGAGCCCGGGCCCCAGCAGCCATGGTCCCAGTACAGGCGCCAGCAGCCACGGTTCCGGCCACAGCAGCCACGGTTTCGGCCCCAGCAGCCATGGTTCCTGCCCCAGTGCAGGCTCCCGCAGCCATGTTTCCGGCTCCAGGGCCGGGCCCAGCGGCTATGGTCCCGGCTCCGGGAGCGCCCTATACGGCCGTGTTTCCGGCGTCGGAGCTGGAGCTTATAGACAGGATTCTGGCTTCAGCAGCCATGTTTCTGGCTGCTATTCCGGTCCCTGCAGCCAGGGTTTCGGCCCCAGTTCTGGGCCCAGCAGCCATGGTCCCGACCCCAGCTGCCTTGGTTCCAGACCCGGTTCTGGTCCCGGCTGCCACGGTCCCATCTCGGGTTCCCTCCTCTGGTTCCTCCTCGAGTCCCCTCTCTGGTTTCCCTCTCGAGTTCCCTTCTCTAGTTACTCCTCTAGTCTCTCCTCTAGTTCCCTCTTTAGTCTCTGTTCGAGTCCCCTCTCTGTTTCCATCTCAAGTTCCCTCTCCAGTTCCCCCTCGAGTCCCCTCTCGAGTTCCCTCCTTTAGGCCCTCCTCTAGTCCCTCCTCGAGTCCCCTCTCTAGTTCCCCTCTCGAGTTCCCTTCTTTAGTTACTCCTCTAGTCCCTCCTCTAGTTTCTCCTCTAGTCCCCTCTGTAGTCCCTTCTCGAGTCCCCTCTCTGTTTCCATCTCCAGTTCCCTCTCGAGTTCCCTCCTTTAGTCCCTCCTCTAGTCCCTCCTCGAGTCCCCTCTCTAGTTTCCCTCTCGAGTTCCCTTCTCTAGTTACTCATCTAGTCCCTCCTCTAGTCTCTCCTCTAGTCCCCTCTTTAGTCTCTGTTCGAGTCCCCTCTCTGTTTCCATCTCAAGTTCCCTCTCCAGTTCCCCCTCGAGTCCCCTCTGTAGTCCCTTCTCAACTTCCCTCTCTGTTTCCATCCCAAGTTCCCTCTCCAGTTCCCCCTCGAGTCCCCTCTCGAGTTCCCTCCTTTAGTCCCTCCTTTAGGCCCTCTAGTCCCTCCTCGGGTCCCCTCTCTAGTTCCCCTCTCGAGTTCCCTTCCCTAGTTACTCCTCTAGTCCCCTCTGTAGTCCCTTCTCGAGTTCCCTCTCTGTTTCCATCTCGAGTCCCCTCTCCAGTTCCCCCTCGAGTCCCCTCTCGAGTTCCCTCTCGAGTTCCCTCTCGAGTTCCCTCCTCTGGTCCCTCCTCGAGTCCCCTCTTTAGTTCCCCTCTCAAATCCCCTCTCGTGTTCCCTTCTCTAGTCCCCTCTGGAGTCCCCTCTCCAGTCTCCTCTCGAGTTCCCTCTCGGGTCTCCGCTCGAGTTCCCTCTCCATTCCCTGTTCGGGCCCCTGCGCAGGTGTCGTTGGAGGTCCCGCCGTCTACTCCCCTGCCGGGGGTCCTGCCAACCCGGTGTCCTGTGCCGTTGGAGGTCCCGCAGAATACTCTTCTGCCGGGGGTCCTGCCAACCCTGTGTCCTGTGTCGTTGGAGGTCCCGCCGTCTACTCCCCTGCCGGGGGTCCTGCCAACCCTTTCTCCTGTCCCGTTGGAGGTCCCGCAGAATACTCTTCTGCCGGGGGTCCTGCCAACCCTTTCTCCTGTCCCGTTGGAGGTCCCGCCGTCTACTCCCCTGCCGGGGGTCCTGCCAGCTCTGTGTCCTGTGCCGTTGGAGGTCCCGCCGTCTACTCCCCTGCCGGGGGTCCTGCCAACCCTGTGTCCTGTGTCGTTGGAGGTCCCGCCGTCTACTCCCCTGCCGGGGGTCCTGCCAACCCTTTCTCCTGTCCCGTTGGAGGTCCCGCCGTCTACTCCCCTGCCGGGGGTCCTGCCAGCTCTGTGTCCTGTGTCGTTGGAGGTCCCGCCGTCTACTCCCCTGCCGGGGGCCCTGCCAACCCTGTGTCCTGTGCCGTTGGAGGTCCCGCCGTCTACTCCCCAGCCGGGGGTCCTGCCAACCCTGTGTCCTGTGTCGTTGGAGGTCCCGCCGTCTACTCCCCTGCCGGGGGTCCTGCCAACCCTTTCTCCTGTCCCGTTGGAGGTCCCGCAGAATACTCTTCTGCCGGGGGTCCTGCCAACCCTTTCTCCTGTCCCGTTGGAGGTCCCGCCGTCTACTCCCCTGCCGGGGGTCCTGCCAGCTCTGTGTCCTGTGCCATTGGAGGTCCCGCCGTCTACTCCCCTGCCGGGGGTCCTGCCAACCCTGTGTCCTGTGCCGTTGGAGGTCCCGCAGAATACTCCCCTGCCGGGGGTCCTGCCAACCCTTTCTCCTGTCCCGTTGGAGGTCCCGCCGTCTACTCCCCTGCCGGGGGTCCTGCCAGCTCTGTGTCCTGTGCCGTTGGAGGTCCCGCCGTCTACTCCCCTACCGGGGGTCCTGCCAACCCTGTGTCCTGTGCCGTTGGAGGTCCCGCAGAATACTCCCCTGCCGGGGGTCCTGCCAACCCTGTGTCCTGTGTCGTTGGAGGTCCCGCCGTCTACTCCCCTGCCGGGGGTCCTGCCAACCCTATATCCCGTGCCGTTGGAGGTTCTACCGGGGGCCCTGCCAGTCCCATGTCCATCACCGGTCTCGCCGGGGTTCCTGCCAACTCCTGGTCCTTTTCCGTGGGGGATCCTGCCGAAGCCTGTCCGACCGGCTCCGGTTTCTGTCCGGCCGACACCGGGTCCTGCCCGATCTCCGGAACTGGCCCATCAGCGCTTTCCTGCCCGGCCTCCTGATCCGGTCTGGTCGACACCGGCTCGAGCCCGGCCCCCTGAGAGCCGCGGTCTTCGCCCTCGAGCCCGGCCCCCTGAGAGCCGCGGTCTTCGCCCTCGAGCCCGGCCCCCTGAGAGCCGCGGTCTTCGCCCTCGAGCCGGCCCCCTGAGAGCCGCGGTCTTCGCCCTCGAGCCCGGCCCCCTGAGAGCCGCGGTCTTCGCCCTCGTGCCCGACCCCCTGAGAGCTGCGGTCTTCGCCCTCGGGCCCGACCCCCTGACTCTTCCTGCCGTTGCCTTCGCCCTCGGACCCGGGTCCCTGACTCTTCCTACCGCTGCCTTCGGTCCTCCATGGTCCCCACCTTGGACTCTGTTTTGACCCCGGGCCGTCCGCCCGAGACCCCTTCCTGGTTCTCTGCCTTGTCCCCGGGCAGTCCGCCCGAATCCCCCTTTTTGGACTGTACCTTGCCCCTCGGGCCGTCCGCCCGTGACCCCTTCCTGGTCCTCCGCTGTGTTCCTGGGCTGTCAGCCCAAGACCCGTCCTCCGGACCCCCTCCGCCCACCCTGCTTGGGGTTTTGGACTTTTTTGTTTTGTTTTTTTTAGGGACGTCTGGAATCCGTCCCTTGAGGGGGGGGTTCTGTCACTCACGGTTTTTCCTGTCTACTCACGGATTTGAAGAAAACAGAGGCTATATCCCGAGCCATAGACTCGTCCTGTGACCGAACCGACATGGAACAGCTGTCTGTGTTCGTACGATTTTTTGATGGGAAGAGCTGCTGTGCTTGCTTACTCTGCCCGGGCGCACGGCCGGGGAAATAATCTTCCACGAGCTGACACAGTTCTTTGAAAATAATGGTTTGAATGTGAGTCAAATCGTCTCTGTTGTAACCGACGGGGCTCCGTCGAAGGTTGGAAAGCACAAAGGCTTGGTAAGCAGGCTTTCCGCCGTTAACCTGGCGCTCCTGACATTTCACTGCATCATTCACAAATCAGTGTTGTGCGCAAAACTGTGTGGACAAATAAACGATGGATACTGTGACGAGACTGGTTAACGTTGTGCGTGAGAGCTCTAGTCTGCAGCATCGCCTTTTTAGATCGTTGCTAGAGGAAATGTCATCTGAACACAAGGATCTCTTGCTACACAACGATGTTCGCTGGCTGAGCAAGGGCCGTGTGTTGAGAGGGTGTGCGACCTGCGTGATGAACTGGTGTCGTTCTTATCAAGCCTGCAGAGCCAAAAAGCCCATGAGTTTTTGAGCTTTTTAACTGACACCAAGGTGATGGCAGATGTTCATTTGTTGTGTGACATCATGTCTCATCTAAATCACCTTAACCTGCAGCTGAATGAAGAATGAAATGCCGGAAGATCCAGTAATGAAGGATTTTGTGTCAAAACTGACAGAAAACTTCAAGGGGCGATTTGAAAGCTCCCCTAAAATCTCAGGTAACATCCTCCTCTTCCTCAGCCGTTCTCTGTGTCAGCAGACGGGCAGTGGCTGGTGCCTTCCATAGAAGACGGAGCTCTAGGTCTTACGGCCCCTACACACGGCGGCGTGCGTTGTCGTTGAAGTTGAACATTGTTCAACTTCTGACGGCGGAGACGGACCGCTATGCTACCCACAATTCAGTTCGGCGAAAAAGCGAGGCAACGTGACGTCACCCCATTCAAAGTGAATGGGCAGATTGAAGCTGTCGACGCTGTAGTGTGGACGGGCCGTTAGGGCCCGTCCACACTACAGTTTCAAAAAAAGCTTGGAGCTGGGCGTGTCTGAAGCTTGGGGATTTTATTCGAGCACCGCAACCAACAACCAATCACATGCATGTGCCGCCCCGGACATACAAAGCAAAAAAACCCGGTTCTTCTCCACTATTGCTAAAATGGATGCCGGTGTTGTAGCAAGGGTAAGAAGGGCAAGACGTGTGTGTGCAAGGTTGCATAAAGTGTATACATTGTCTCGCAGGAAGCCATTTAGTGTGCGTCGCTGTTGGGTACATCCTATACTCCGAAAACGTTTGCAACGGGGGGAATACCACGTTCTGGTCCAAGACCTCCGTCTGGGTGACAACCTCTTTCAGAAGTACTTCAGGATGTATAGAAGGAGAGAGAATGCATGAATGAAGTCTGTGATTTAGTTCAGAAGATGGATAACATTAATTAAGATAGCTAGGTAAACACAGTATGTGGGGGGGGGGTTGTGTATGTGGTCTGTGTGTGGGGGGGATCTGTGTGTGTGTGATCAATGCCTGATCTGTGTGTGGGGGGGATATGTGTGTGTCTGTGATCGGTGTGTGTCTGTGATCTGTGTGTGTCTGTGATCAATGTGTGTCTGTGATCTGTGTGTCTATGGTCTGTGTGTGTGTGGGGGATCTGTGTGTGTGTGTCTGTGATCAATGTGTGATCTGTGTGTGGGGGGGATCTGTGTGTCTATGGTGTGTGTGGGGTCTGAATAAATATATGTTGTATTCATGTATATATCTTTTTTCTCAGGTACCTGGCAACCGGTGACTCGTACAGGACCATATCATTCAGCTATAGGGTTGGTCATACATCAGTGGCTGTCATCGTGAAGGAGGTTGCGGGTGCCATCTGGACCGCGCTGGTTGAGGAGATCACCCCAGTGAGATGATAGCGAACTGTTCATGAACTTGTCATGAAAAGTTCATGGAATATCAGTGAACCATATTCATGAACAGCTCATAAACAGCTCATAACAAAGTTGATGAACTGTTCATGAAAGTGACATGAACATTAAATGGCACTAGGGCAGTTCATGAACTACTCATGAAACTCCTGTGCTGGAATGGTTCATGAACAATTCATGGAATATGGTTTTAGGCAGGTTCATGAACAATTCATGAAATGGAGTTTCCAGTGAGTGTGTAGGGATATTCAGTTTTCAACCAAGAACATATCAAGAACTGTTCATAACAACTTCATGAACAGTTCATACCCAGTCACTGAATATAATTCAATGGCTGGCTATGAACTGTTCATGAACTGTTCATGAACCACTGACTGTGGGTCAATTGGCAACCATAGAAAACAACAATTATGTCAATCACAATGGAACTTTACTCAAATTAACAAACAAACAAACAAACAAACATACATGTATACAGGTAGAGCACTACAATTAATCCTATCACTATTTGAAGCACAGTTCTTGACACTCAGCTGCACAAAAAATGTTGTTACGGGTCCCAAAAGCTTGGGTACCACAGCAACAATAAATGATCTCTGTAGAAAACAGAAAAGTGCAGCAGCAATAATTATACACAGGATCCGGTTGATCGTCTGGATTGCTTCTTATTCAAAATTCAAAGTACACGGTTACATTCAAATAGCTGAACTTTACAAACATCACATTTCTCCATTTAAGTTATCCGTCTGTCAAGTCAATTACTGTATCTCAAGGAGAAATTCAACATAGTCAATATAAATTATTACATCACATTGCATCTAGCTGACGCTTTTATCCAAAGCGACTTACAATAAGTGCGTTCGACCAACAAAATACAAACTTGAAGAAAACAGAATCATATAAGTACATCAGGTTTCATAGAGCAAAAACATTTCAAGTGCTACTCAACTGGCTTTAGGTAAGCCAGTCCATAAGTGCTTTGTTAATAGTTCTATTGCTCGAAGTGGAGTCGAAAGAGATGAGTTTTCAGTCTGCGCCGGAAGGTGTGTAAGCTTTCTGCTGTCCTGATGTCAATGGGGAGCTCATTCCACCATTTTGGAGCCAGGATAGCAAACCCACGTGTTTTTGCTGATGGGAACTTGGGTCCCCTTCGCAGCGAGGGTGCAGCGAGCCGTTTGGTTGATGCAGAGCGGAGTGCACGTGCTGGGGTGTACGGTTTAACCATGTCCTGGATGTAGGAAGGGCCAGATTCATTCGCAGCATGGTACGCAAGCACCAGGGTCTTGAAGTGGATTCTAGCAGTTACCGGAAGCCAGTGGAGGGAGCGGAGGAGCGGAGTGGTGTGGGAACATTTAGGAAGGTTGAAGACCAGACGAGCCGCTGCATTCTGGATGAGCTGCAGAGGTCGGATGGCACATGCAGGTAGACCAGCCAGGAGGGAGTTGCAGTAGTTTAGGCGTGAGATGACGAGAGCCTGGACCAGAACCTGCGTGGCTTTCTGGGTCAGCTGGGGACGTATCCTCCTGATGTTGTAAAGCGTGTATCTGCAGCAGCGGGTTGTAGCAGCTATGTTTGCAGTGAAGGACAGGTTGTTATCTATAAACACATAACGCTATCAAATAATACTTTCTATCAATATATGTATCTTTACAAAATATAACATATTATGGAGATCACAAAAATACACTGTCAATGTTAATAAACAAAAAACAAGGCAATGTGCCTGCAAGACTGCACTCAGGTAAACAAAACATATTACCCGTGCGCAGCAGCTAACCTGCCTGCGAGCCTTCGCTCAGGTCACATTTACCCAGGCGCGGCTGAAGCCCGCGAAAATGGCATCGATTGTTGCCGACAGTTTAGTATTTTTAAAATACCGTTACTATGTCAAACATGCTCACAACCTTCTGACACACTCTCCTAAACATCTCCAACATCATATCTAATTCACACAAGTTAACATCGATCATTTTCATTATGTACTGACCTGTAGAAAAGAGAAAAGTGGAGCAGCAATAATTATACACAGGATCCGGTTGATCGTCTGGATTGCTTCTGAGGAGGGGCGGAAGTGTCCCCCCTAAGATAACCCAGATGTCACCGCTCACCTGCCAAAGGTTCCACCTTGGCGCTACTTACTCGTACTGCTTCTCAAACAGTACAGATAAACCATAACATGATATGAATGTCACCAAAATAAATACAGATAATGTTCAGTTTCAAATTCACTATTGTTTTGTTTTAAGATTGAAAGTTTTAAAAAAATAAAGAAATGTTCAAATAGTAGATGAATATTCAAGAGGTCTTTAAAAACATCACACTGATCATCAAAAGTTCATAAAATGCTCATGAATATTCAAAAATATTCTGAACTTGCCACAATCATCCAAAATTCATGAAATGCTAATAGTCATAAAAAGTTCATGAAATGCTCATAGTCATAAAAAGTTCATGAAATGCTCATGCACACTTTTTGGGGTTTTAATTATAATGTTGTGATTGGCTGGATCATGAAAAGTTCATAAATTGCTCATAAAAGTCTGTCATGAGCAAAACAGGAACTTTATATGAATGAACAATGTTCATAAACATTTCATGAACTGCTCTTTAAAATGGTTCATGAGCATTTTAAGAATGTTGGTTCATGAACATGACAAGTGAACATATAATGAGTTGTTCATGAATGTTTCATGAGTGCTCATGAACAGCTCATAAAGTCATGAACTCCATCTCGCAGGGGCATGCCAGTACCACAGACGGAGGACTGGAGAGCCATTGCTGCTGGGTTCCAGGAGCGCTGGAACTTTCTGTTGTGTCCCGTCAATTATGTTAGTTTGTTATGTATTTGTCGCGTTCATGTTTGTTTTGTTTGTTTCACTTCCTGTTTTATGTTGTACTCCTTGTCTCATTCCAGGTGCCTTTACTTCCTTGGTTCTTGTTTTCCGCCATCGTCAGCGTCTGCCCCGCCCCTGATTGTTTCCACCTGTTCCCACTTACCTCTTGTATATATTGTCCTGTCTCCCCTTGTCTGTTGTCAGTTCGTCTTGTTCGTCATGCCAAGAAGTCGGATCCAAGCAGCCATAGAGAGACCAAGTACCTTTTTGATATCCTCCATGAGAGCGTTTTGTTTTGTGACCGTTTTTGTCACTCCCTCTGACTCGACTATTTCTTGTTTAATAATCGTTACATCTCCTCAGGACCAAGTTCCCGTGTCCTGCCTTTCACCTGCTGATCACCCACTGCTCATTTAAGGTTGACTGACCTAAATATGGACTCAGCCAACCTGCAGACCGCCCTGTCCGTACAGGGTAACGTCATCCATCAACACCAGGAGCAGCTAAAGAATATTAGCCAAGGAGTCAAGGAGCTTTCAGATCGCCAGGAGGGTTTCCAGACCTCCGTCACTTCACAGGTGAACCATCTGGCAACACAGCTCCACGGGCTTCTCTCTCATCTGGAGGCAGCTCCCACAGCTCCGATTCCTGCTCCTCCACCTGATGCCAATCCTGCTGTGAATCATGCCTCTCCTGTTCCACTGCGGTTGGCAGCACCGGAGAAATACTCAGGAGAATCGAGCAACTGCAGAGCCTTCTTAGTCCAGTGTGATTTACATTACCAACTTAATCCAGCAGCTTTTGTATCTGATGGGGCTAAGATAGCGTTTATGATCTCCCACTTAACCGGCAGAGCTGCCGCATGGGCCACTGCGGAGTGGTCTAGAAATTCCAATATCTGTAGATCCTTCATAGCGTTCAAAGACACTATGAGCCACATATTTGATATTACCTCACCTACCGGTGACGCCACTCGGGCTCTTATGCAGCTCAAACAGCACTCAAGACCCGTAGTAGATTATGTCATAGAGTTCCGTACCTTAGCCATAGACAGTGGTTGGAACACTCCAGCACTAATAGATGCCTTCCGCAATGGACTCTCAGAGACGATTAAAGATCACCTGGCTCCATTAGAGTTACCACAAGACCTCGAATCACTCATTTCCACGTCTCTCCGAATTGACAATCGCATCAGGGAAAGAGAGAGAACGACGCCGAGTCGCAACAAGACCTCCCAGCCACCAGGGGCGCTCTCTGGGTAGGCAGTCCTCAGGGGATTCCTTGTTCGCCTCTTCATCAGGCCCAGCAGTGACAGCGCCACCACAGGCACCGGAGGAACCTATGCAGCTCGGGAGAACGAGGATTTCTCCAGAGGAACGACGGCGCCGCCTGCAGGAGGGATGCTGCTTCTACTGTGGTCAAATGGGACATCAGCAGGCGACATGTCTGGGAAAAGGGCATGCTCACCAACCATGAGGAGGGCGTTGGTGAGCAACATTTCATCTGATTATCCTCCTCGCACACTCACCCAGGTAGATATCACTGCCAATAGTAAGACACACACTATGGGGGCCTTAATTGACTCTGGGGCTGATGAAAGTCTCATAGACTGGGGTCTAGCGAAACGTCTTAATATTAAGACTGTTCCACTCAAACATCCCGTCAATGCCAGCGCCCTAGACGGCAGACTTATGTGTAGAGTCACTGACTGTACAGAACCCATGCAAGTGACTATTGACAATAATCATGTGGAAATGATGCAATTTCATCTGTTCGATTCTGCACAGCATCCGCTGATTTTGGGGTTTCCCTGGTTAAAAACACACAACCCACATATAGACTGGTGTTCAGGACAAATTAAGGGATGGGGAGAGAATTGTGAACATTCATGTAAAGCTCCATGTACTGTTGCAGTGGCTGATAGTAGCTCAGACTTTCCTGACCTTTCCAAGGTCCCCTCTTGCTACAATGACATTAAAGAGGTTTTTAACAAAACCAAAGCACTATCATTGCCTCCTCATCGTCCGTTTGACTGTGCCATCGACCTGTTACCTGGCGCACCCATCCCTAGGGGGCGCTTATATTCTATCTCAGGACTAGAGCGGGCGGCCATGGATGACACACACACACACACACCTCCCTCATCCAGCACCAGTCACTTTTCTGCCATCTCCGCTGAACACTTTAACATATTATTAACATTGTAAACTGTATACCCCGGTTATCTAGGCCCTTTTTTTTTTTTTTTGGTGTTTGATGTATATATGTCACAATGTAGGACCTCGAGAAACGATATTTCTGGATGTACAACATGTAGAATTCTTGACAATAAAGCTGACTTTGACTTTTGACTTTGAGTTAAGTATTGATGGAATCTCTTCCTTAAATGTGGCTATAGCACTAACAGATAGGTTTCTGCTGCAGGAGCTTTTGACTAATGCTTTGTAGTCTCGTAACAGTACTTCAAAAGTTACCAAAAAATGGTCGGATAAAGCAGGATTTTGCGGTTTGACTAATAGTTGCTCAATTTCAATACCATAAGTCAGAACAAGGTCGAGAGCAGAGATGGGGTCGTTACTAAAAAAAAAGTAATATATTACACTACTTAGTTACTCTCTACATAAAGTAACTCGTTACTTTACTCGTTACTTTACTCGTTACTTTACTCGCAGGGCCGGCCCGCCCCTCCCTGCAGGCAGATCACGCAGACTGCTAAAGTTTCAAATGTTCTCTTTAGTTCAGTTTCCATTGTTGCATAAGACTGATCCAGATCCTGAATGTTTTCCTATCTGACCGTGGCTGTCCTCTGTCTCCTGCTATCTGTATATTTTGCGCAGTCTATCTCTGCTCACGCTGTTGCATCGGCGTGTTCTCCTGCGTGTTGGCCATGTGTCGCACTGGAGCCAGACACCGCAAAGACTTCAGCCGAGCACGTAAGAACTGCGCATGCGTGAGTGGCAATAACTCTCCTTACCAGCAGGCGGCGGTAGTGTGTATTCATCATTCAAAACAGGCAACAACCGGAAAACAGAGAAGAAGAACAGACAACGTGTGTGATATAAATAAACAACAGCTATGTGCGTTAGCTTCACCTTAGCATGTGTTCTTTGCAGGTGTTTGTTGAGGTTTGATTATGACTGATTTTAGAAAGTAACGCGTGTCGGGGCAATGTTAGTAACTGTAGTGTGATTACTGAATTATAAAAGTAGCGCGTTACACTACTCCGGTACCGACAAAGTAATATAATTACAGTAACGCGTTACTTTGTAACGCGTTACACCCAACTCTGGTCGAGAGTGTGATTATAGCAGTGGGTTGGTTTATTTACACTCTGACAGAAACCAACAGAATCTAATATAGAGTTAAATGCAACAGTAAGGCTATTTTTATCATCGTCAACATGAATATTAAAGTCACCTACGATAATTACTTTGTCTGTTTTAAGAACCAAAGTTGATAAAAACTCAGAGAATTCTGATAAATTCTGAATAAGGACCTGGTGCACGATACACTGTAACAAATAAGATTGGCTGCAAAGTTTTCCAGGTCGGATGCGTAAGACTAAAACAAGGCTTTCAAAGGAGGTATAATTACATTTTGGTTTAGTATTGATAAGTAAACTTGAGTCAAAGATTGCTGCAACTCCACCTCCTCGGCTCGTGCCTCGAGCAATATGAGTGTTGATATGGCTGGGTGGAGTGGCCTCATTTATGCTGACATATTCTTCATGTCTCAGCCAAGTTTCAGTGAGACAGCATATATCAATATTATAATCTGATATTAAATCATTACCAATATTGCTTTAGAGGCTAGAGATCTTATGTTTAAGAGACCACATTTAATCTTCCTGTTTTGTTGCACTGTAGTAGTTGTTACATTTGTTGTCCACAAGCACTGTTAATATTGGGTATTTTATTGGAGAGAGCCAACCCAGTCTCACGGCATTTCGTGTTATAGTCACGACATTTAATCTACACAATTTTCCCCTTTTTTTCGTGTCACACAGAACGATTTTAAAAGCAATGTATTTCTATTGGTAGTATGTTTCGTGCCTGCAACACATATTTGTGTTCGTTCGGGTCTTGGAAGACCGGAAGCTGTGGGGTTCATAAAAACATGTTCTTACTCAATATCAAGCCCCGATTATTGTTTTTATTTTAAATCGTATAATGTCAGACTTTTTTTGTGGTCTGTGAGGAAAAGAAATGGGGCTCAGAGCCTCAGGATACTGAAATCTGTATTTTTAAAAATATTTTTTTCCTTCTAATTTGTTATTCTTTTCTAAATGGGAATAGACGCTCACATTGCCTTTAACTGCCGCCGGCATGGACCGATGCGGTGCGTCCCTGAGCGTCAAATACCGCCGCTGATGGGAATACATTGCAATCAGTTGAAAGCTCTTTGCGTCCATTTATGAAGCTGAAGGACACTCGCGTCCCAACTGCACGCCACGGGACCCTGACCAAGCGTCGCTATTGGACTATCAGGGAGTGAGACTGTGTTGACCTGGGGAAGAATAAAGTCGGTCCTGAGGAAGAGGCGGGGCTCCTAGACCAAAACCAGGACTAGTGGTGTTCTCATGCTAACTCCTGTTGCATTGTGTATATTATTCTTGTTTTTATATTTTAGTTATTTTATGGTGTGATGTGTTCCGTGTTTTTAAACCGTCAAACTTTTTTTAACTTTAATTTATGCATTGCAAATAAGTGCCAATAGTTTTCTTTCTTACAAAGTGACCTGTTCTGTCTGTGCTTTCAACTCATTCCGTCTGTAACGTGTGGGAGGGTGATTATTGGAAAGAGAGGAGTCCCCCCTTTAATATCATGCGTGACACGGACAATTCGAAGCACGTCCAGGGCACGTTGCAGGGATTCATTTGAAAATGATGACTTGCAACGATTAGTCGACTAATTACTTGAATTGACGACTATTGGTTGACTAGAAAAATACTTAGTCGAGGGCAGCAACTATAAATGAAGAAACAAGATGAAGAGCTGCTTTAACAGAGAGAATTCTAGATGTTTGGACATTTCAGAGAGCCTCAGTAGGTTAAGTAATGTTCATTGGAGATGGATTTATAATTAAAACCAAATTGATTTTGATTGGTTTGATTATCATTTGCAATTAAACTCTGAGGCTCCCTTCTATACCTTTAAAAATGTTTTCCTTTTAATTACGTTCAATATCTTTTCAGAATTTAGTTTATGCTAATTCAATAGCCAAGTGAGCGACCTCACAAGGCCTACTTTGGATCATAATCTGTATCTATTCAGTATGTTGGTGATAGGGAGTAATGCGAAAAAGATACAGCACAAACAGTCTACAACAAGATTAAAGTAATTTCACTGAAAAAACTGAACCGTTGACTTTAATCAAATGTATTTAGTTAGTTGAAAGCAAAAATATGAAGTTGAACCTAATATTTCAACATAATATTATTGCTGTCAACTAACCTAATATAGTTCTTTTAAATCTGTTGACATCATGCATTTAATTAAAGTAAATTTTTCAGTGTAGGACACAAATGGCCTTGTTTAAAATGACTTCATTCTTATCTCCTCCTAAAGGCCTGAAAGCAAACATTGTGAGGACCTGAACCAGTACACAGCAGACTCAACATGATATGCCTGCCAGAAGCCAAACAAACTATTGCTCCCTGCTTCAATCAAACTGGCCCTAGTATCAGCATCAATCAACTTGTAGAAATGTAAACGAACAAATTATGAATGTGGGCAACCACTGTCTGGAACCGGGGGCGAATGCCCACTTTGCAGCGCTATGACTGACTGTTGGAATGAAGTGGATAACAAGTACAGTATCACACTGCTTTAATGTGGTCCAACTTTATTTGACCTCAAATGCATCACCTACGGCCCAGAGCTGGGAGACGTCAGCCTTCATTAAAACAGCCCCGGCTTCAGATGTATCCCATGGCCGTCCCTAACACAGAATCCAATTTGGACAGTGCTCTGAACAGGGACAACCCTGAACGAGACTCCAGGGTGTGAAACTGAGTGAGAAAACAAAATGAAATTGGTAGATAAGTGGCTAGGGAAGCATTGTGTGTTCTTAACATCCAGACACTATTTGGCACACTCGGTCTGAAAGCAGGGAGACAAGTGAAGGTAAGACTTTGAGTTCAGTCCAAGTTCAATATCTTTGTTCCTTTATATTGTGCTCCACAGGCTCTGTAGGCTACCGCTGGTGCCTTTAGTATGCATCAGTGCTCCTGTGAATCCCATGAATAGACACAAACAAGAAAGGCCACGATACAAAACAACTTTGAGGCCCTAAAGAGTAAATAAACTCTTGTTTATGGAAATTGGGAGGATTGAAAAGTTTTGCTTTTAGAGCCTCTCCAAATGTCCCAACCAAACACAGACTTTTTATGATTCTTTTGTTTTGCTCGTATTCAAATCTGTACATTTCAGGGAGATGTCTGAACCTCCCAGTTGAAAAAATCAACAATTGTTTTTCTGCTGTGAATATTGATTCAACTTTACGCTTTAGTACTTTCCACCAGAGGTGTGGACTCGAGTCACATGACTTGGACTCGAGTCACCAAATTGATGACTTTGGACTCGACTCGACAAAATCACAAAACACTTGCGACTCGACTTGGACTTGAACACCAATGACTCGGGACTTGACTTGGACTTGAGCCTTCTGACTTGAGGTGACTTATACTTTAATTCAGAGGTCTCCAACACGCCGGTCGCGAGATCCAGTCGGGGAGAGCAGAATCTTCAGCCGCTCCTACTCTTGTGGAGAATCCTTGCAGGCAGGGGCGGGATTTTATTTAGCTGGGCCACCATGCGGCCAATCATATGCGAGGACACACTAGGATCATACCATTATGTGAAAGAAGAGTGGGGGGCAGACCTGAAAGACAGGAGGTACAGGCCAGCGACAGGGAGACGGATTTAAATGCATGCCCGTCGGAAAAAGTCAAGAAATTGCTTTTCAGTGATATGGGAGAAAGCAAAGCCGAGTGCAGGATTTCTAAAATGAAAATAACCTTCAGAGCAGGGTTTTTTTTTTTGGTAACCACTCAGGATTTACTGCCAGAGGTGGGAGAAGTTCAGATCTTGTACTTGAGTAGAGTACCAGAGTGTAGGAATACTCGGTTACAATAAAAGTCCTGCATTCAAAATGTTACTCAAGTAAAAGTACAAAAGTATTCTCATCAGAATATAGTTAAAGTAGCACCTGCAGAGGGATCTAGATGCAGGTGTTCTCTTCCCCATAGAGACGCCTCGCTGCACATCATCCCTGGCATACAGATAGATTGTGGGTCCCTCACAACATGTTGTACACAGTGGAAATACACATTCTGTCACCTCAACATCAGGGGTCTTAAACTTAAACTCCTTCTGAATCAAACCGTCACCGTAGCCTTAACTTACTGATCCCTCTTAAGATAGAAAAACACACGTTACTTTACCAGCAGAGAGAAAATGGATTATTAAATGATTAATGTGACTAATAAAGAGCAGTTTGATTATTAAGTATTATTCTGTTGATCGATGTCATTACATTTGGTGAAAAGACTTGTTTAAGACTCGTTTTGTCAAAGTTTAGGACTTGGACTTGACTTGAACTTGCCCAACCTGACTTGAGACTTGACTCGGACTTGCAAAACAATGACTTGGTCCCACCTCTGCTTTCCACTTCTCAAAGTTTAGACTATAGTATGTCGTATAGAGTTTCTGTAGGCGGACAAGAACACTTAATCATTACTCATTTGATTACTCATTAATCATGTGAAATTAGAATATATGGCTGAATTGCCATATATTGAGTCCCAACAGTCGTCAAAGACATTTTTATAATAACAGTATACACCAAATGTCAAAGTCTATGTCCATACGTACAGAAACCTAGTTGTCTTACATACATTCTGAAAAAGACGCAATGACCTTTCCTTCCCCTCTGCAACGACCTGATGTCTTTATCAACCCCTCGTCAATCCACTACTACACTTCCTCCACCCACTCTTTGTGCACCAATCAACAGGCACCTACTCAGAGTCACATAAGTGCCAAACACTTCTTCCTCTCTAGAACGCACTTGAGAATAATGACTCCTTCTGCTACTTCATTTAACAACTTGAAGTGTCCGTCCTTGCCTGCACTCTGTGAAATTAAAGTGACGACTAGCATCCTACTACTCATTACTGCCCAGTGCATTTAAAAGCCATGCTTCCCATTACCAGTGCTCTGTATCAGGCGGTGATCCAGCTTGACCTTCCCTCGGTTATCCCCCATACTCTTTCTTTCTCTTACTGTTCTCCAAGCCCAAGGCCCTCTACTCACGGCCGCTGGTAGCCTGGGTCCTTCATACGTGCCAATCAGCACATTCCCAGTAGCTCAGACTGTCAGTCAGCCAACATCCCTAGAATCATTTTAAAGCAGAATAACTTCTCCGTCCTTGCGATTCCAAGTGGCTTTAGTATCTGTTGCCGTTGGCACACCAGTGATGTTCATAGTTAGAAACAGGGCTAACACCAGCAGCAACCTAGCTAACATTCTGCCCAAAGCAAGAAACAATCGTCCCACTGAACAACAGCCAGTAGTATTACAACGTAGGCAGGTACTGTGTGACTTACTGATCTAGTTTAGTAGAACGAGTGAGAAACAGTTTCAGGGGAGGCACAGTGAATGGAAGATAAATAACATTACTTTGATTAAAGGTCCCCTATCATACTCTTCTTCAACATATACTATACGTCTCAGATATATACAGTATTGGCTGGAATACCAAACAGATCATTGCAGCAAAAGGGCTGATTCTGTGTCTGCAGCTTAAATGCTAATGAGCTGCTGCTGGCCACGCCCCTCTGAGAAGTGATTGGTTAAAAAACCCACCATGGTAAAGTAGGCGGGTGTTACCTTGGTTGGTCATTGGGTCATTGGTTGCACAACCCAAAAAACATTGTGACATCACAAAGTGGTCAAATCTGATGAGCTTGCGTTCAGACAGGTTTTTATATAGATGGATCAAAAGAGAGGGAATCTTTGTTCCTGAAACTTAGCGGGTCTCTTAACTAGGGTTGGGTACCGAGAACCGGTTCCGGTTCGGAACCGGTTCCAACATTTCGATTCCAACGGCATCATTTAGAAATGTGAATTTTGATGCCTGAGGAAATGTTTCTCACCGCTCTCCGTAGCCTACTGTATGACTGCAGCGGGGCGGGAAATGTAGCATTGTACCTACACTTCCTACAGTGTAACCTGAGACCAGGGCCGGCCCGTCGCACTGGCGTTAAAGATGTTCACCTAGGGCGCCAGATCTGTGGAGGCGCTGCGCTGACAGCACTGGGAGGAAAAAAATGTGTTTTGACCGTTGGTGCTCATCCTAATTTTTGGCCTTGATGTAACAACATTCATAATTAAGTAAATGTAACACCCTTTTCACCCCGGTTACACGTTTCATTCGCCCTGTACGATGGGCGCTGCAAGTGATGAAAATGGGGGATGTTGGCTTATCTGGCGCCCGCAGCTCACAGCCAACGTGCGAGTGAGAAAGGGAGAAAGGGAGGGTGCACTGGAACCGGCGCTGTTGTTATTAGCATCTGGTGCTAGCTGCTCTAACGGAAGAAGAAGATGTTTCTACAATGATGTGGAGGGAGAGTCCTCTCCAGTCAGACTGAGGCTGATAACTTCAGCTCAGTGAGGTAAAGGACTCTGAGTGTTAGATAGTTCACTTTAGTCTAAGTTCAAACAGTGGGTCTCAAACGGTTTGATCACAATTTACGTAAACACATATTTCCAAGGCACTCTTTTATAATTATTGGGATGAAACAGGTTTGAAATCATTCCAATGTATACTATAGGACAGTAAACCAGACATATCGTTTTAAACTGGAGAGATACAAAAAATATGCATAAATAAAATAGTAAAATAAGATCTGAATGAACAACAAAAATAAAATACGTTACATGTATTTGTTATTGGCTATGGAGGTTACTGGTTATGCTCACATACTTATTTAATTATTCAAATGTAAACCGATCTTTTTCATATGGGTGTTTATGTACCCCCTAGATCTAGTCTCTAGTAATTCTGCTTAAAGTTCACCAGATTGAAGCATTTTGCTTTAAAATGTTCAAACGTTTCTTCCCGGTATGCCTGAGAGGCAGATGCTTGTTTTTCTCAAAAAGAACTGTTCTTTAAAAGTTGGACTGTTGCACTGTTGTAGCTTCAGTGGTTCTCAGGTTACAGTTACATAGCAGTGAATATTACTGTAAACTAACCTGTGTAAAAGTTTCTCGAATAAATGTAATTTTTCTTGGTGGAAGAAGCATGTATCATTTTTTTATCCTGCCCCTCAAAGAATCGGAATCGAAAAGTAGAATCGGAATCGTGGAAATTCAAACGATACCCAACCCTACTCTTAACACAGAGGGGGCACATATTTATGTATAAAAGACACAATCTTTAATAGCATTAGGTTACCATTAAATATATTACATACTCTTTCCTTCGAAGTAAACACTTTCTGTATGGTATTCTCCTGCAGCAGAGATGTTGTCACCCCATTGATTGGGCCTCATACGGTGCTTCTGTTGGCTACATTCACATATCAAGCCCCCAGGAAGTGCACCGGAAGCACCTTTTGAGAGTCTGTGATGTCATTGGGGGAAATAAATACTTTCCCCATTGACCTACACTGGGAAAGAGACATGTGCAAACCAGCCTACAGTTGTGGTCAAAAGTTTACATACACTTCAGTGTTTCCCACAGAATTTGATTTGAATTTTGATTGAGCTAGGCTCCTTTCATGCTTGCAAGCTAATAACTTATTTGAAGAGCTGGGTCTCCGCGATTTACAGCGTGATACGAACAGAGAGAGACTAACTTATCAGAGTTAACTTGATTACATCCATTTTGGACAAATGTATGCATATACCAACCATTCGTGAAGTGATTCTCCGGCACGCAGCATCTGGTTTCCAACTTCAGAAATGTCTTGCAGAGAGGAGGGGGCGGGGCTCAGGGGCCGTTGAGAGCAAAGAGCACGCAAAGAGGGGCTGAGCAGGTAACTGCGCTCTACAATGAAATATATATTGTATTCAAAATTTGTATTTATTTTTATGAAATCTTTTTTTTTTTTTCGGAACAATAATTTGCTTTACATTTTTTTTTACGAGATCTATTTGTGGGGACGATATTTAATTGTGGCGGCCCGCCACAAATAAATCAATATATGGGAAACACTGCACTTATAAAGAACATGTATTTCCTGACAGTCTTGACTTTTCAATGATTTATACAACTCCTATTTTTCTGTGATAGGATGATTGGAGCACATACTACTTTGTCACAAAACAAAAATCATTATGTTTGGTTCTTCGGAAATGTGATCAAATCCGCTGGGTCAAAAATATACATACAGCAACACGAATTATCAATTTTGTCGAGGTAGAAAGTTGTTTCAATCAATTTAACTTTGTGACATGGCCTCTTTACTTCGTGTAAGTGATTATAATTGACTATAGCTGGTACCCAATTTAAATAGGGCTCATAGGATACAATCATTAGACTCATCCACATCACTACAATGGAAAAGTCAGAGGAGCTCAGCATGGATCTGAAAAAGCGGATCATTGACTTCAACAAGTCAGGAAAGTCTCTTGTAGCCATTTCAAAGCAGCTACAGGTCCCAAGATCAACTGTGCACACACTTGTTTGTAGGTATAAAGTGCATGGCACAGTTGCGTCACTGCCATGATCAGGAAGCACCTGCTACTGAGGGGAAATTGGTCAGGATGGTCAAGAGTCAACAGACTACCATTAAAAAGCAGGTTTGCAATGAATTAGGAGCTGCTGGAACGCAGGTCGTGTGTTTTACATCGTCATGGACTGAGAGGCTGCCTTGCAAAAAGAAAGCCCTAGCTCCAGAAGCGGCACATTGAGGCTCGACTGAAGCTTGCTACTGATGGACGAAGAAAAGGCCTTCAGGAGTAAAGTTCTGGGGACAGATGAAACAAAATGTATCTATTTGGCCACAGTGACCAGACATATGTTTGGAGGAGAGAAGGTGAGGCCTTTAACCCCAACATCACCATGCCTACTGTCAAGCATGGTGGTGGTACTATTATGCGCTGAGCATGTTTTGCTGCCAATGGAACTGGTGCTTTACCTAAAGTCAATGGAATAATGAAGAAAGAGGATTACCTCCAAATTCATCAGCCAGAAGGTTGGGTCTTCGGCGCAGTTGGGTGCTCCAACAGGATAATGACCACAGACACACATACACAGTGGTAAAGGAATGGCTAAATTCCATTGATATGCTTCTTGTACTTTTGGTGTCTATATACGCCGGGATCCGGAGTCATGGATGATCCTGCGGTCCTGTGTCCTGGATCGCGAGCGCTGGATCGCGAGTCGTGGCTGTGGTCCTGGATCATCGGTCCTGGATGGATATCCTTGTGGATTCATCTTCCTATTATACACACACATGCATTTCCAAACATTTGGACTACCTATGTTGAAAATGTATTATCTTTTCAATTTACACACGGCATCTATTGCACGTCTGTCTGTCCTGGGAGAGGGATCCCTCCTCTGCTGCTCTCCCTGAGGTTTCTCCCATGTTCCCTTAAACTGTGGGTTTTCTCCGGAAGTGTTTCCTTGTACGATGTGAGGGTCTGAGGACAGAGGGTCTGAGGACAGAGGGTCTAGGAACAGAGGGTCTAAGGACAGAGGGTCTAAGGACAGAGGGTCTAGGAACAGAGGGTCTAAGGACAGAGGGTCTAAGGACAGAGGGTCTAAGGACAGAGGGTGTCGTATTGTCATACTGATATTCTGTACACACTGTGAAGACCACTGAGACAAATGTAACATTTGTGATATTGGGCTATAAATAAACATTGATTGATTGAATGGTGTGGTCTACAAATTGTGCATAATAATTATATTTCCCCTGCTAATCTATAGCTTCTGGAGTAAAATATATTCCATTAGGCAACAATTAATTGTTGGCTTCCTATTAATTAATGCATGTTAATAAAATAAAGATGTGGTAAATTACAAACAGCAAATATGTGATGAATCATGTTAACAACGATTTTTATCACACACAATATACCACATTTTACTGATGTTTAATTCATGCAGCATTTCTAAAAGTACAACTGTTGTTTTCAAGGTGCACATGTGGATGCTGCAGAGCAGACGACCTGGAAACAGTACAGGAGTGTGTATTCTGCAGAGAGCTGGCAAAGGTCCAGGCACTCAATGGCAACCATGGGGGTCCTGCATCACACAGCACCCTGGATTTGAGGCAGTCTGCCTAAATGAATATGTGCTGGACGTGGCCTATTCATACTACCAGCAGAACCATGGCCACCTCAACAAACCCCCACACGAGTATAATCTGACAACAAATTAAACTTCTGATGTGCAAACACTATCCACAGTTCATACCATATTGATGCAAGTAGGCGACCATGTACACTGATGACAATACCACTACAGATGTTAGCTTGCCCACTGAAACATTACTACTACAAGTGGTAACAGACATCTTTCACGGTCACTTTTGTGAGCATTTGCCATAGTACTTATTATATTTGCCACATGTTACGTTCCCTACTGGACTAGGGGAACCAAAGAGAAGTAACAAAACACAAAAACAACCAGGCAAGAGAAAAAGGAGAGGAAACCGGTTTGTGAAGCCACAAGATGGGCTTTTAATTAAACAAAGAGAAAGGGCTCACCAGCCAACTTGCACAATAAACTATAACAACTTTCTTTAAACAGAAAGTGACTACATTAAACAAGGTACACTGGAGCACATGTCACACATGCAGCCAGAGGAGAAGGGGATCGGGCCGCTGCAGCCTTCCTCAGGTCCTTTATGGAGGTCCTGATTGGGGATTGGGAGCACCTGGGGGAGAGGCTGCACCTGGAGAGAATCATGGAGAGAGAGAAACACACACAGCACCCACTATGGCACGTAACACACATCACAAAACTATTTTACAGATATGAACATCTTACACTTCGTAATGTAATGCATATTAAAGCTAATAACTCACTCTCCCTATGTTTTTCCCTACAGACGTCGACGCTACACTGCCTACCGCCAATTGGTACGATGGTGCTGGGGATACCTCGGCAAGCAAATCAGGGTACCACTGCCTGCCTGTGTCGTGGTGAAGATCCGTGATACCTTCCCATCACCCGACTACCAGGGATTTCAAGAGCCACAGCCAGAACCTGATGAGCCTAATTTATTTCTTGAAGCGACTTCGGTGTTGCTTCACAAAGTCTGCTTTCTCGGGATGTGGGAACTCGGCACAAAGTGGGGGTGGCACAATCACTGGTTCCACTGCGAACTCTGCCTCAACATTGTCCTTGTCTGTGCACTCCTTCACTCCTTCACTCCTTCTGCCAGGAGTTCTTGGGCATATTCTGCAAGTGCAAATTGAAATAGTTCAAGACATGCTGTTGCAATTTTGTAATTGATTATTGCGTCACTTCACAATAGTCATGCCCATCACTGTGCAAACCTTACTAAATGCCTTAATGAATTCTCTCTGTCTGAGGAAGCAATTGGTAATGTTACAAGGCTGTATGTTACAGAATGCCACTGATACAATGTGCATGGCAACCACATCATGTTGTCTTTACTTTTTCTTTATTACATTATTACAAATGTCACTCACCATAGGTTGGACTTTCCAACACTCTGCGAAGCACTGCTGCTCCCTTCTACCCTTTGGGTACTTGATGCTATACATGGCTTCCCCAGCCTTTGTCACGCCTTGCACCCGGTTGGCATTTTCATTGAAGTGGAGGGCTGCAATCAGTATCCTGCAATAAGAATTGGAGCATAATTATGTCTTAATATTTGTTTATTACTGGGATTCATACAAACTGGGAGGGGGGGGGCTTCCTTCCTTTTTACAATTCTTATAAGCATGTGTACCTGTGTTACTTTTAAAACAGAATTTAACTTTCATTTCAATCCAGCCTCTTGTCAATGAAGTTTCTCAAGGGCTAGTTGAGCAAACTGGATAAGGAGGCTGTGGAATCGCTCCACTGCTGATGTTTGGCAGCCCCCAGATAGCTTCAACATGTCGTTACTTGTTGCACACCAGCATCTCCAATTTGACTGCTGCCTTGGATGCTGAAAAATATTTTTAAAAGTTTACCCTATGGAAACTAGCATATATCATATATACATACCACTGCAAAATGATGAGGTTGTATTTAAATACAAGAACCTGTTTTAATACGACTGTTTGCCATTTTGGATACCTTTGATCAGGGGCGGACTGGGACACAAATTCAGCCCGGGACGTTCAGACGCACCGGCCCACACACCGGGCCGCCGCCCACGCATGCGAGCCACCCTTGTAGCCTACAGATACATTATACATCTACTATGCTCATATACTGTATACTGTTATGGCTAGATTCCTCAGAGTCAAGCCATAACGTAAAAGAGAAGGACAAGTTCCCATCAGCAAAAACACGTGGGTTTGCTATCCTGGCTCCAAGATGGTGGAATGAGCTCCCATTGACATCAGGACAGCAGAAAGCTCACACACCTTCCAGACTGAAAAACTCATCTCTTTCGACTCCACTTCGAGCGATAGAACTATTAACAAAGCACTTATATACAAATAAAGGGCTGGCTTACCTAAAGCCAGTTGAGTAGCACTTGAAATGTTTGGCTCTATGAAACCTGATGTACTTTATGATTCTGTTTTCTTCAAGGTTGTGTCTTCCTGGTCGAATGTACTTATTGTCGCTTTGGATAAAAGCGTCAGCTAAATGCAATGTAATGACAACAGGAGTAAGGTGCTAAATGAAATCTTCCTTTATTTAAGGTTTCTTAAAAATGTCCGTGTCATGTGTGAAGTGTGTCAAAGTGGATATGTAGGAGTCAGTAACGTGAATGTACAATTGGGGTTAAGGACAAAGTACAGCAAATGGGTTCTACCTTACATCACCAGCAGGTGTCGCAGCAGCTCACTTGTCTCTGCGACCCTGTCATCACTCCATCAGTGTCCAGAGCCATCAGAATCTCCTTCTCTGGGCACATGAGCATGAATGCCTCCATATGCTCTTGGGTCAGGGTGGTCCTCAGTCGATTCTTCACATATTTTAGTGTGGAGAAGGTCCTCTCACAGGCAACTGACTGAATGACAGTGTTAGGAGGAACTTGTAGCCCAATCCAATGACATGCTAGGCATCAGTCAGCAAGTTGGACTGTGACAAGACATGATGCACACAAATAGCACAGCTTTTGCAATAGTTTCAAGTTCTCTAGCTCCAGGTCTTCTTCTCTTCCATCCTCCCCTCCGGTTGTCCTGACATTGTATGCATCCAAATGGGGCATCTTCAGTCTCTCCCAACAGTTGGCTAGGCTTGACAGCTCAGCCTGCAGTCTTCCAGCAGTGGCTCTTTCATCATACTTCTGCAAGCATTCGCTCAGCTTTTGCAATGCTTCTGTTGGAAGGCCCATTTCCTTTATTTTAGGGAAATAAAGGAATGGTCCATTTGCAGCATAGCGACTCTGAATGCTCTCTGTGACTGTGTCCAGACTAACAGTGTGGACCTTGATCCTGTAGTCTGCCTCAGCGTCTGACACAGGCTCATCTTCAGACAACTCACCTGGCATGGCCTTCTTTCTCCTGACGCGTTTCTCTGGGAGCACAGCTTGGACCACAATGTCCCAGTCCTCCTTCTCCTGCAGCGTGGCATTGGCCACACAAGCATCTGCTGCTCTTCACCTCATCAACACCCCTGACACACTTGTTGAGGCTCTCTTGGGTCCCTATTACTAACCAGTGGGCAGTCAGTAAGTCCATGCCGCTGGTTTGGAGATACTTGGAGAGGGGTGACGTGATTTCAAATATTCGGAGAAAGATCTGAGCGGTCAGTATTGTCTCGAACCTTAGGAGAGACTCTGTGTACCCCCTGGCTTCTGCTCTGACATGTGGCTTCATGGAGTCCTCTTCTTCAATCCTTGTTAATGGTGACACCAAGTCAATAAACTAGGCACGGTCAGGATTGCCAAAACACCAGAATGTCTTGCTCAGAGCCTGATCCTTGGCCCACCACCTTGTCTCCCCGATTGGAGACAGCCGTCTGTGTCGTGTGTCTTCACTCACTTCCTCCCACATGTTCATACGCTTGTATGACTCTCTGATGAACACAGCAACATCATTCAGAAGTGAGAAGAGCGATGCACTGGCTACCTGTGGTGTCTCCTAGCACAAGGTTCAGGACGTGTGCACTTGGTTGGGAGACTCTGCGGAGAGCAAGGTGGAGAACCCCGTGTATTGGCCCTGCATGTTTGCCGCTCCATCGGTTGAGTTTCCCACACAATTAGAAGATCAATGTCCACCTTGCCAGAGTTTTCTTCAGTAGCTCTACAAAATATTGTCCAGTTGATGACTCACAGTCAACCACAGCTAGAGCCTCTCGTGGACCACATCTGTCACATACCTGAGGATAACAGCACACGTCTGTAGACGTAAACTTCCTGTGTGGTGTCGATCGGCACAGAAAGCATGCCTGCCTCCCTCACTTCCCTAGATATGGTTTCTTGGATTAGGTGGGCTGATGACATTGATCACTTTGTTCACTGTAGTCTTTGAGAGCAGAGTGACAAAGGACCCTCTGCCTTTAGACCCAGTCTCATGCCGCTCTTGCCTTTTTTCAACACATTGGGTGACATGTTCCTGCAGGCAGACATCGTATTTGCTGAGCAGGATGATTCATTCCAAGAAGTTGCCCATGGTCAGCAATTGTCTCCCATGTGTATGCTGCTTCAAATGGTTTTGCCTCCAAAGCTTAGACCACGCTTTCAATGACTCTGACTACTTCTATGACACGTTCCATGACTTGCCGTTTCCTTTCTGAATGGTCTCTGTGTAGAGACATTTGTTTGCCACTGAGTAGGCTTGCTACGTCTGCTTTACTAGCCTTCATAAAATATGCCTCTGCACTTTCTCTGTGGACTTGGTCTTTCTCTTGCTCTTCTATTCTTTGATGTACATGCTTCCACGATGTCATTCCTCCTTTAATGAATGAGCTGTCATTTGCAGATGGCTTTGCATACGCTAAACATACTGTACAGTAGAGTGAGTTGGATTTCTCACAATATGTAAGCCACTTTCTATTGATTCCATCTTTGTTGTTGTAGAATTTTTTTAACTGTTTGTTTTGGGGGTTGTTGAGGGTGGTATGCGAAAATGTATTATATCTTTAGCCTGAGGCCGGGCAAGTAATCAAAGCTCACTTCATCAGTCTGCATCTCCTGTCTTTTGGTTCTCCTGTACTGGACCCTGAGCTGTCTCCCTTTCCTCAGGGTGAACTGTGCTGGACCCTGCAGCGGTCTCCCTTTCCTCAGGTGAACTGTACTGGACCCTGCAGCTGTCTCCCTTTCCTCAGGGTGAACTGTACTGGACCTGCAGCTGTCTCCTTCTCAGGGTGAACGTCTGGACCCTGCGCTGTATCCCTTTCTCAGGTGAACTG
>JAMFTG010001809.1:0-23047 GCA_023974075.1 Chaenocephalus aceratus
ATATCGCGTTAAACAGAGGATTTCGACATTTTACATTCATTGCTTACTTCCACATGCCTTTTCTCCTCCTTATCTCTTTCATAACTTTATATGTAATACATGTTAACGGCGTCAATAGCCACATTAATGATACTAATGGGCGGTAGTTCCGGATGTCGTCATGAAGGATTTTCAGAATAAAAGCTTGGTATTGAGAACTTCCGGGTTTTTCCAGAATAAAATAGCATTTAAACTGACGGTATGTTTAAGGTACATTATGCCATAAAACATTGATTTTAATTTCTAACAGTCCCTCCTTACACACCTAAAAGGTGTGTATAATACTGAAATCAAAGAGTTCTTCATCTGAACTCTGCATAGTACATAACTCATATCAAAAACATACAATCAAAATGGAATGGTTCAATAGCCTCAACTTTACAAAAATACAAAAAATACTTTGACTGTGCTTAAACATAAAAGTGTTCCCTTGTGCATAACTTCTAGTGTTAACATTCAATATCATTCTTCAAAATGGCAGCAATGGCTTGGTATCAGAACATTTCTTCCTCCCTCCTTTCACAGAAACCTTTCCCACACCACGCTCAGTGTTAAGGCACTTGTTTTTACAAAGTGAAAAGAAACAAACCATTTTAAAATAGCAATGATTTATAAAACATGAGATCAACCATATTAGAATAGTGTAAAATAATAAAGAATAACATAAACTATATAATAGGAATAGTGTAAAGTAAATTGAAATGGATTCACTCCATTTTAGCATTTTAGTTTGCTCACTTCTTCACATGATTTCATAATTTAAAGTATCACATCAGCTGGACATTCATTGAACAATCTCATCATTTTCATCTACATCTGTATATGGGGGTGGGTCGTCCTGTTCTACTAGCATTTGTAACTGTCTCCTCATGAGAAATGTACCCTCCCTCCTTTCATACCATTTAAGGTATGAAAGTAATATGTTCTCTAGAAGAGGCCGTCATGATCAATCGGTACGTTAGGACATGGAAATGCAACATCTGGCCCTCCCCTGGGCCCCCTATGCTATCCTTGTACCCTGGAGCCTAAACTCCCCCTGGGACTGGTCTCTTAGCCCTACTGGCTTTGGGGTGTTTCGCCATGTTGATTAACTGCATAAAAAACATCACTGGCTGTGCTAGTGCACAGGTCCCAGCCCAATCCTGTGGCAAGACTGAGTACAAGGTTTTAGTTCCACGATACCACCAAACATCTACTCTGGGGTACGGCATTCTAGACAGTCATTTCTGGGAGAAGATTTTGGTCAGTTACAACAGTTGTAGAGTTTCATCACTTGAAAGTTCCCACTTCAGTAGCTTTGGGTGGTCTGTTCTAATGATGTGATAAAGTCCCTGAAATGGTGTGAAAACCAGTGGAATATCACCAACTCATTATACTAATTTATCTTCAATTCTGGTCTACTTGAAGAACCATGCTAACCCCTTTAACAGTGTGTGGAACCTTGGGTGCCCGAGCATGTGATAATTACTCCCTCCTTTAACAAGGACTTTCAATTCAGGAATGTTCACTCATGGCAGATATGTTTCTCCTTTAAATAACATCTCTAAATGTCAGGAGGTGGTGGCACTTGTCTTTTAAAACTCATACTCTGGTGCCGTGCGTTCCCCCTGATGAGGCAAGTAAGATTTAAAACATCTGCAGGGTGGGTTGAGCGACCCCTTCTCCCTCAACGATATTTGTTGTCAAAAATATGCACCATTAAAATGAGTGATCCAAGGCCCCGCATGCATTACTCCCAATTATACTAGTTTTTCAAAATTAAAATTTGCAATCGCTCTTTGCCTAGTTTCTTTTTAAAACTCTACATCTTGAACGACAAACAAATGTTGTTTCCACCTTAACAGTTCTCCTATGGCAGGGGTTCTCAAAGTTTTGATGAGTGAGGGCCAATGTAGGTACCCAATATTGGATTGAGGGCCGCCCAAAAAAAACGGAACACAAAATAATTCCAAAACAAATCCTTTCTTTATTGTACTAACCAATTACCGCAACTCGCGAGATGCCTAGTTGCCATGCAACCAGTAGTCTAGCAAACTTTCCACAAGCTGTCATTCATAATTTAGGAATGACAACCCAGGGGGCGCAGTTTCACCATTCTTAACCCTCTGGAGTCTAAGGGTATTTTCTCGATTTTTAGATGTTTTTTAGATGTTTTCCTTTTAAATATATTTCTTCTAACATGGCACCCCATGTGTTACATATCAAAATGTTCAGGACAATCTCTGGTCTTGCTATATATGCATATTGCTCACCTTAGAGCACTTTTTGATGAGATAAGTAGCTCAAAAGCTTAAAAGGTGAAATCCAATTTTTGGAAAATCTTCAAAACTCTTGTGAAAACACAAATGTACTCATGTGATCGAATTGTTTTGGTGTTTTAGATTTGGTTACCAAAGTCCTAGGATCACAAAAGCAGTGAAATATTTGAATTACACTGTATATAAATGTGTTATTCATGTCTAAAATGAAAAACATAAAATTCAAATTTTGAGTAAAATAGGTGTTTATCACTCTACCTTCACCACAGCAGGGACTGAGATACATCAGGACTGAATAATGACTTCATATTACATACCAAGGTTCATGTGATGTGTACAAATACAAATTGAGCATTCAACCTTTTTTTTCAACCAACAATTTATATAAATATAAGAAACTGGAAAATCTCACTATTTACAATATTGAACATCAGAACTTTCAACCAACTATTCATTATAAATGTCAAGACAGTGTCAAGGTCTTTGTCTGTCTTCCAAGACAGTGGGTCTGGCTGCTGTGTAGGTGGGGGTGATGGTGCATGGGCTGCTGTGTAGGTGGGGGTGATGGTGCATGGGCTGCTGTGTAGGTGGGGTGTACAAGTGCTATACGAGACCTCCACGAGACCTCCTTGCTGGCTGTGGTGGAGCCTTTGTGCTGAGGTTTATCTTGACCTGGTGGCAGCCGCAGATGGAGGTGGAGGCAGCTGTAGTGATGCTGGTCTGCTGGTCCTTGGTGGTGATGGCTCTGGGCCACAGTAGATCTTGACCTGGGGGCCGGCACAGATGGATGTGCTGGCTGCTGGATAAACGCCGCCTGTGTAGGACAATAATTACAACTAATTTCATTGAAATAAAGTTCAAGTAAAATGTTGCTCAAGCACAAATAACAATGCACACATAGAAATAAAGTTTGGGAGGTTGAAGAAGGAGTCTCTCTCGATTTCTCACACACACACACACACACACACACACACACACACACACACACACACACAGGCTACATCTGATTACAAAGTCTCATCTGTACAGGACGGTAAAATAATAACAGGCACACATATAAATAAATCTATGACAAAGTCTCATCTGTACAGAACAGTATGATAAAATAATCGATGGCAAAAACATGTCACTGTAAATGTCTCCGTTGTGGGACGTATAAATGATTAATTTAATCATCTACACATGTAATCTCACTTTTACACACCAACATAACGTTAACACAGACTAAACGTTTGCTAATGGAGTCTATTTTGTCCCAAGAAAAAGTTCATGACTATCGATAAAAAATATATATCAATAAACCTTTTGTTCATTTTCGCGGTATTCCCCACACATTGCCAGTACACTATTACTGTACTATTTACACTTACCCATGTCCAAATGGATCCTTGTTGTTGTCTTTGTGTTCTTCTTCTTCAGAAGAGTCGAAGACTTCAGGTTCTGAGGCTCTATCTTCACTGCTGCTAGCGAAAACAATCTCTAGCGAAGTCGGCAACTGTAAAGTTTTTTTAGCCATTTTCTCTGTCTCTCTCTCTCTCTCTCTCTCTCTCCTCACAGACGTAAACTGATGGGAGACACGTGGTTTATGTTTTTTTTACTTGGTGGGTTGGCCCTTAGTGATTTCTCGATGTCCATTGGTCATTTCAGACCATGATGGCTGCCGGCCGAGATTTCCTTGACGGACACACCAATCCACCAATCCCACACAGTGTAAAGTCAAGCTGCTTTGAGCGGCCATATTGGCTGCTGTGCCCTGGTTACAGTCTCACAGGAGATACCGCTGGAAAGCTACTCATTCTAATTCTTACTAGATACAACCACGGAGGATTAAAATATAACGCATGCATTTCAGCGTGTCACATTAACTATCGCGGGCCGCCAGAAACATTTACGAGAGCTGCCATTGGCCCGCGGGCCGCACTTTGAGAACCCCTGTCCTATGGTAATATCCATGCTACAATGGTGAAATCAATACTCTAGATTGGAATACCTTCTTTGGCTTGGTACTAGCTCTACCTTTAACATTTTCCATTCAAATAAAGATTTGTCTGCTTTCTATATTGTAACAAATTCAATCTTCCCCAAATTCTCACATGAATAAGAATCTCTAAAAGAATAATTTGTTTATAGGATGAAAAAATTGAATAATATGTTTCTACCCTCAGTGTGTTTTTAGGATTATTTTCTAATAAGTGTGTTCATGTGTAAACTCACTCACTCCCATGTTCCTTCTCTCCCCCTCTGGTCGTCAAGCCACGACCCCCTCAGGTTCTGCTGGTCCATGCCACCTCCTCTGGTTCTGTCCTCTCCTCCGTCCATCCACTCTTGAATCCTTCCGCTGTAACTCTTTCCAGTGGCCCAACTGCTTTGCATTTCATATCCTCCTTTTCAGTCTCTACGCTGTTGCATGGAGGGCGTATTCCGCTCATGTCCCACACTCTGCTCTTGTGCCAAATCTCGTGGCTCAGTTTGGAACTTCATGTCCTGATTGAGGGACCGATGAGTTTGCCTCTTTGTCAGCATGCTGGTTTGGTTCTGGATGCCTCAGGTGGAGCTGGTTCTGGATGCCTCAGGTGGAGCTGGTTCTGGATGCCTCAGGTGGAGCTGGTTCTGGATGCCTCAGGTTGTTGTTGGTTCAGCTTGGGTTCTCTGTCTGTTCGATGGAGGAGGAGGAGGAGGAGGAGGAGGAGGAGGAGGAGTCTCCTGTGGTGAGGTCATTTGTCTGAAGATGGGGTCGTAGCAGTCTGACAGGCAGAGAGAGAGAGAGAGAGAGAGAGAGAGAGAGAGATCTCGGAACGCATTACCTATAGCTAATTCCAACACACTGAGGTAAAATATATCCAATCCTTTCCACTCTATTTTCCTAATCTTACTATCTGTCTTAGATGTTAAATGTCATCTAAACCCAAGTAATGTCTACTAATGGTTGTGCCATATCCCTAAACATTGTTTCCACCCACTGTAACATGGCTACTCCAAATAACTCTTTCAGGAAACCATTTTCTTCTATAAATTAAAAATACCTACATGTTTCAAGCTCCACATATTTCACACACTATAAAATAACGTCCCCATATTTTCTCCATCACTTTAAATCTCACTGTTATTTAGAACATAAGTAGCTTTTGTGACTTGACATATTATATCTGCAATGTCACCACAATCTGCTGGGGAATTTTGTTCATAGAGTTTGTACGTACAAAACTGTACTTGTGGGTTAGTAGCCTGTTTCTACTGTAAACATTTTCAATAATTGTGCTCAGGTCACCGGTCGGTTGTCCATAAACTTAACGGGGTGTTTCTTGTTGCTCAGCTGATCTTTTGGCTCTGGGGATAAGTGAAACTCTCTGAAACACAGCTGGAGTTTTGTTAGTGATGTGGGCATTCTCTATGAGTGAACTAATGGATCATGTCTTACTTATTGTACTCCCCATCCAACCAGAAAGGTGCCAAGTGTAATGAGCACAATCAACAATGCTATTCTGACTCTTATCCCTAGGGGACCCCACCATTGCTTTGGCTTTGTTCTTGACATCATCTCTATTTTCTCCATGGTTGTGTCAGTTACAGAATTTAAATAATGAGTACTATAATAACGTATACGAAAATTGGACTCTTTTTCAGATGTAAAACAAAAATAGGTTTTCACTTTAGTGTACAATCTATAAAAATATATAGACAATTTGTCTTTTGAGCTGTTTCTATCTTTATCTTATTTCTATTTATTGTTTTGTTCCAGCTCTGCCAAATCAGTCCTAACTCCCAATAATGTTCTGGAAGTTGCCGGTGAAGGGTGACAATGTGTGAGGTGGTGTCAATTTGCTCCTTTGTCTTTACCTTTAAACCGGAGTGCGTGTGAAGTTCATTACAACTTCTCACTGTTCCGTCCACCGGGATCAGCTCACTTTGTGAACTTTCCCCCTCACCCAATCACCTGGCCGAACAGGAGTCTCTTCTGGTGTCTCGTCTGGTATCTCTGTAGCTTTCCCAGCCTGTGTAGACAAAACTTGGATAATATTACTCAGAGTTCTGACATTTTCATCACTTCTATTTATCTAATATCTAAAACTGGACCACTCCCTCCTTGGTGGAGGCCCAGGCTTCGGCATACCTTTTGTCGTTATGTGACCTATTATTAACTACATGTTATTATTCATTAACTACAACGTCACTGAAATCAACATATATAATCATGACACTCCCTCCTTTGAGCATATCATGCTCAATCAATATTGCAATGATTACCCTATTCTGAATGTAGATGTAAAACCCATAACGTTGCATTAAATAAATATAACTTCTCCGTGTAGCCATAAGGCGTACAAAAAATATATCGTATGATGTATGGTTTTCTGATGGTATAAAAACATATTCACTCAAATCTGCCATTAGCACAAAAAATGGTTTACTTGTTTCAGGAATGGCTTTTGTCCTGGTATTATGCATCATTGTTGCTGCGAAAAACAATACCCCTGGTGTCGCTAATGCGTCTGAATAACTCTAGGATTAGAGGATTGGTTGATACTGCTGAATTAACATATGATAAAATAATATTTCTCCAAACTAGAGGGAAAATACGAACTATTCTCACAGAGGGTGACATGCATGGAGGGCTGGTGCCCCTCACTCAAAATGAGATATTGCCTTACACACTACATTATAAATCAGTAAAGTCACTCAAGAATAAATAAATAAAAACTGATTCTTGAAACTGTTGTAAAAACCCTACAACTTCTTCATCCAAGCTCTCAATCAGTGTTATGTTATTTAATCTGCAGCTCATTGCCTTAAAACAGATACTTCAGACCGATTATAAAATTGTGTTTATGAGAAAAAATCTAATCTGACTCCAAACATCACATAATTGTTTGACTAAAAAACTACACTTCTAACAATAAATGAAGTTCCCCTTTAAACACAGCCCCGGTCTTCTGACGGGGTCCATCTATGTACTGGCTGGAGTGTGTTGGGCCAGTCTCTGTCGCTCTGTCACTGTTCTCCCGCCAACAGTCACTCTCTAGTTCTGCTGGGTTCTGGTTGACTTCTTCACTGGTTTGAGACAAGCGACCCTATCGGACACCTCCCTTTGTAGCCAGACTTCACCACAGCAGAATCGAGTTTCTGTGTTCAGGTCTCAACAGCTCCACGTCTGGTGTATCGTCGCCCCTTGAACTGCAGTCGGTGTAAACAGGAGGTAAGGATCCTCCGTCTTGGGCGAGTACTAGGTTTCCGTCTTCATATTTTTGGGTGGAAACCCGTCGTCTTGACCTCACTAGCTGTGTGGACACAATAGTTGTCTGTGTAGGGGAACAACATCACTCGTAATCTCTATCCTTCTCATAATTACAAAAATAGTCTGCTCAATGTTCTATTCTGTGGATGCTTTATGTGTAAATGCAAATGCTACTCTCGATTTTGTTTTACATTAAACCTCTCCCTCCTGTGGTGACAGATATGGCTCAATGTAGCTGGATTTCAAAATACCCTTGTGCTGAAGATGCATCACCTGGTGGTCTGGCCCTCTGAGCTTCCTCATTGTTGTGGTTGATACCAGGGTGTCAGTGGCATTTGGGTCATGTTTGGCACCCCTGTTCCTCTTTGACATCTCTGGGACCCCCTGCCTCCGTCGTCATCATGGAAACCTCCCCCGGGGCATCTACATGGAGGGCCGTTGTTTGGTGCATGTGGTGGGTGTTTCATTTGTTGTTGTGGATAATCTCTAGCCCAATGGCCCATTTGGCTGCAATGGTAACATCCCTCAAACCGTAAACGTCTTCTGCCTGTGCCTCCTTGGAAACCTCCTGGTTGTTGGTTCTGCTTCTGATTCTCTGGCACTATCTGAGATATAACTGTTTGAGGTGTCTGCCCTGCATTCTCTGGTTCTTCCTGAGCTTGAATTGTTGGAGGTGTCTGCCCTGCCTTCTCTGGAAGTTTCCCCTCCCTTCTCCTTGTCTTGTTCCTACAAGCTACGGTGTCTTTGGTTTTTTCTGCTATGTCTTCCCTCACTGGCAGGTCTGCTACTCGGACCACATTTAAGCTGTGTGCCAATAGGCTGGCATATTCCAGATGGAGTATCAGACTTGTAACTCTTATAAATCTTTCTTCAGCTTCCCTCCATATAGTTAGCTGTTGTAGGCATTGCCTCTTGTTTGCCACTGTTCCAACAGTTTCTCTATTTGGTTCCATGTCTTCTGTCTTTTAATTGGAAAGGTTAAAGCATCCGATCTGATTTTTACCCTTTCCTTAATATCTGCAGTTGAGCCTGACTCTGCTTCTGGTCTCAACTTAGTTTCTTTCGGTGACATGCTAATATAATATGAATATTATTAAGTTATCAAAGATTGAAACACTAATCCTCCGACTAGCACCTTCGTTCCTGATAGATAATATCCTATGTCATCCGAACTTAACTTTAAATCTGGGTTTTTTTTTTGTTGTTAACAGTTTTTTTTTTTTTTTTTTTTAAATGTAAAGTTACAGATTTTTTTTCATGAGAAAGTTTTTTGTAAAATATTAATAAAGTAAATTAAAAGATACTAATTATGCAAATGTTAAAATCTGAAATGTTAAACTAAAAATTGTACAGTGTATAGTTTTGACCTTGAGATATGTAAATAGAAATCTGGTGAAAATCTAAATCTACTGTGTACAGTGTATGGAATTATGCAAATGTCATAACTTGTGTTAGATTCAATAAATTGGTGTTTGAATATTCTACAGTCTAGTTTGAAAGTCTATTATGTAAAGTTTCTCATCTTTAGAAACCACTTTGTAATTCTATCCCGGCGATTGGCGCATGTGTTCATTCATAACACTTAAAATCAAGCTTCAAAATGTTATAGTATCTTTGTAATAATTCTGTATTACCAGCAGAGTGCGCTGTTGTAATTTCCAGCTGAATCCACTAGGGATAGCTGTTGCAAAACTGACCTCTTTTTAACAAGAAGAAGCTTATTTCCTTAAAAATGGGAAGAAAATTAGAATATGGTTAAACAACACAGCCCATAACCGCCAAAACACATTTGCAAACAAGAATATCTCAAATGAACCGCCAATACGCACTTGCAAACAAGAATACTTCCACAACCAGACTCCTACAAATACCAAACTTCCCACAATAAGATAACCTGTCTATTTTATAGTTCCAACTCTGCCAAGAGATATGATTTGTCCTTCTCAATATGGAGTGCCTAGCCTCATGTGAGTGCGACTGAGTGTGTAAAAACAAACAGAGTACTTTCAATTAGCATTTCACGAAATGGCGACTGCCGTGTGGCTTATTTTCAGCATGAGGGCAAGACAAGATGACAATTGATTTTCCAACCTTTAACCTGAAGAACAAAGGGATTTGAAAACACACCTCGTGTCTCTCACAAGGGTGGTTTAAATAATGGCGGGGTGCAATCTTGTCAAGAAAATTCAACACAAAACAACACTTCAGTTTAAAATAACATTTCTATCTAGTTTACTATTAAAAAATGGGCTTTATCTTATTGATATCATCACTTAAAGTTAGGAACCCTTACGCTTAAGCTATAAACCTATCTGCGTAATATTTGACTTTATAGTCCACTATTGGTCAACTGCTGCCATTTAGACACATTAGGTGGAAGTATTATGGAAACCCATCAGCGACTATTAAATGACCGTCGTCAATTTAACGTAATTGTGTCTCTTGTGTCCGATATCGCGTTAAACAGAGGATTTCGACATTTTACATTCATTGCTTACTTCCACGTGCCTTTTCTCCTCCTCATCTCTTTCATAACTTTATATGTAACACATGTTAACGGCGTCAATAGCCACTTTAATGATACTAATGGGCGGTAGTCCCGGATGTCGTCATGAAGGATTTTCAGAATAAAAGCTTGGTATTGAGAACTTCCGGGTTTTTCCAGAATAAAATAGCATTTAAACTGACGGTATGTTTAAGGTACATTATGCCATAAAACATTGATTTTAATTTCTAACAGGACGTACGTTTTCAATAACATAATAAATATGTGATATATGTAATGCTAACTAGCTAGCTGGATATGCTACAATATTCTGTTAGTAGACTAGTGCAGTTTGTTTTGCTCCTACAGTTTGTTTGGCTGTTTATTAACCTAAGGGGGCATCGATCAATGATTTACTTTAAGTACTTTAACTGCATTTCACTGATACACTTTACTAAAGTAAGGTTTTGAATGCAGGACTTTTACTTTTTGCAGAATATGTTCATAGTAAAGTTTTAGTACTTTTCCAGCTGTAAATAGTTATTTGAAATCAAAATAATATATACTGTTTATAACGGGTGACATTGTGATTAAATCCAGAAGAGGGCAGTAGTGCTACATTAAGGATTTAAGCTGCAACCCTCATCCAAGAGGCCTTAAAGCGTATATCTTCAATAAATATATAAAATATAAAAAATGACTGTCTAAACGATCTAATTAATAAACAAACGTTTTAATATAAATTCTTTACATTTAGATACAAATATGTTTTATTAGCAGATCGTCATCGCCTCAATCACACACACACACACACACACACACACACACACACACACACACACACACACACACACACACACACACACACACACACACACAGAGACACACTGGGTTTGGAACCAAGCAATAGCATTACAGTTTTTCTCAATTGCTAAACCCACTATTTATAATCAAAATTAATTTCTTCAAAAAAGAACATAGCCATCTAAACAGAAATACACTTGCCATAACTCTGAATATCTTTTGAAAAATGCACTTACATGACCAAAACTGAAAATACTGGTCACAAAAAAGAATAAGTCGATCGAAACAGAACAAATTGTCCTCTAATGAGACAAATGTGTTTTCATAACTGAAGCTCCGGTCACCATAATAACACATTCTACCATAACAATATACATTTCTTGCAAAGTGCTCGAAGGCACTCAAAACTAAAATACCCCTTCCAAAACCAGATACCTTCTCCAAAAACAAACATGTGTCAGCTCATTAGAAGACTATTTGAACAGTCGTTACTAAGTGGCACACTAAATACTGACTACAATCATCAACACACAAACCTCAAGCTATCGATATTGGAAACTGAACGGAAAACTGACAAGTTGGGAGAAACAAACTTACATATAGGAAAAACAGTATGTTACTGTAACTATGTCATTGTTTTTATTGTCTCATTTTCAGAAGAGCACCGTAACAGAAACAAAAGATGAATAGCAATACACTGGAAACAGAATAACACGGGTACATGATGTAAATCCGCAGTAAAGCAGAGAATGAGATCTATATAGCTTTACTGATCTGCTCTTTGGCGTCTGTCTGGCCACATAGCCTCATCTACGTCACAGCGTATGTCTTCCCTTGCAAGGCAGCGTGGGAAACATCTCCCTGCGTGTCGACACCACCCTTGACAGGATTCCGCAGAGATGTCCCAACAGCCAGCATTCATTGCGTCCAAAAGGGGCATTCTGTCATGAGGATGATGGTCATAAACCTTCCACCTCCAGGCAGAGAAGAACTCCTCAATGGGGTTTAGAAATGGGGTGTATGGAGGGAGGAACTCCATGGCCATGTGTGGATGAGCCTCAAACCATGCCCTCACGTCACGAGAGTGGTGGAATGCCACATTGTCCCATATGACCACGTGAACCGACCTCACTCGATCCCTCTCTTCTGGTGGCACAAGTCGGTCATACAGGACATCCAGGAAGGCAAGGACACGTTGCGTGTTATATGCTCCCATTAGAGGGATGTGAGCGAGGACGCCTTGTGTCGAGATAGCCGCACACAATGTTATGTTTCTTCCCCTTTGGCCTGGAACAAAGACTGTTGCTCTGTGCCCAATAAGGTTCCTCCCACGTCTCCTCACTTTGGAGAGGTTGAAGCCTGCTTCATCCACATATACAAACACATGTGGTAATGCATTGCCTTCCAGCTCCATCATTCGCTAAAGAAAATGAAACAAACAGAGGACCGTTTTACATTACTGTAAGCAGTCCGACATACTAAAAATATAGGCAAGCCATCACTGTGATTGAGGTCCTTACCTGTACATACCGGTGCCTTAACTCCTTCACACGGTCAGAGTTGCGTTCAAAGGGAACCTTATAGATCTGTTTCATTCTGAGGTGGTGCCTCTTTAACACCAATGGCTGCAACACTTATAGATGCAATGTGACTGAAGACATCCTGGTCTGCAATTATTCTGGCCTGAATCTCCCTTAAGCGGATTTCATTGTTGGCCACAACCATATCAACAATGGCAGACTCTTGTTCTGGAGCAAAGGCCTTTCCTCTGCCACCAGAGCGGGGTGCTCTTTCAGTTCTATCAATACATATTTGAGAATGTTACGTACTGTAATATAAAAACAGTGATCGAAACCTACATAAAAATAGAAATGCATGAAGTGCTGTAAAAAAGGGTTACAGTAGCTTACCTATGTTCGTGCCTGAAGATCCTAATAATGGATGCCACTGTTGATCTCCGTATATTGGGCTGAACCCTTTGGCCAGCCTCACCGAGGGACATGCCGTGGTTTATGACGGGGTCCACAATAGTTGCACGGGTGTTGTCCGAAACTACTGTTCGCATTGGTCCCCTTTCAACTCTTCCACCACGCATACGTACAGCCCTCCCTCTTCCTCTCTGAACATCAGGGTTCCCTCTTCCTCTGTGAACATCAGGGTTCCCTCTTCCTCTCAGAACATCAGGGTTCCCTCTTCCTCTCTGAACATCAGGGTTCCCTCTTCCTCTCTGAACATCAGGGTTCCTCTCTAGTCCTCTCAGAACATCAGGGTTCCCTCTTCCTCTCTGAACATCAGGGTTCCCTCTTCCTCTCAGAACATCAGCCCTCCCTCTTCCTCTCTGAACATCAGGGTTCCCTCTTCCTCTCTGAACATCAGGGTTCCCTCTTCCTCTGTGAACATCAGGGTTCCCTCTTCCTCTGTGAACATCAGGGTTCCCTCTTCCTCTGTGAACATCAGGGTTCCCTCTTCCTCGCTGAACATCAGCCCTCCCTCTTCCTCTGTGAACATCAGGGTTCCCTCTTCCTCTCTGAACATCAGGGTTCCCTCTTCCTCTCTGAACATCAGGGTTCCCTCTTCCTCTGTGAACATCAGGGTTCCCTCTTCCTCTCTGAACATCAGGGTTCCCTCTTCCTCTCTGAACATCAGCCCTCCCTCTTCCTCTCTGAACATCAGGGTTCCCTCTTCCTCTCTGAACATCAGGGTTCCCTCTTCCTCTCTGAACATCAGGGTTCCCTCTTCCTCTGTGAACATCAGGGTTCCCTCTTCCTCTCTGAACATCAGGGTTCCCTCTTCCTCTCTGAACATCAGGGTTCCCTCTTCCTCGCTGAACATCAGCCCTCCCTCTTCCTCTGTGAAATCAGGGTTCCCTCTTCCTCTGTGAACATCAGGGTTCCCTCTTCTCTCTCTGAACATCAGGGTTCCCTCTCCCTCTCTGAACATCAGGGTTCCCTCTTCCTCTGTGAACATCAGCCCTCCCTCTTCCTCTGTGAACAACAGGGTTCCCTCTTCCTCTGTGAACATCACCCTCCTCTTCCTCTGTGAACAACAGGGTTCCCTCTTCCTCTCTGAACATCAGCCCTCCCTCTTCCTCTGTGAACAACAGGGTTCCCTCTTCCTCTGTGAACATCAGCCCTCCCTCTTCCTCGCTGAACATCAGGGTTCCTTCTCCTCTGTGAACATCAGCCCTCCCTCTTCCTCTGAACTCAGGCTCCTCTCCTCTGTGAACATCAGGGTCCCTCTTCCTCTGTGACATCAGCCCTCCCTCTTCCTCTGTGAACATCAGGGTTCCCTCTTCCTCTGTGAACATCAGCCCTCCCTCTTCCTCTGTGAACATCAGGGTTCCTTCTTCCTCTGTGGAACATCAGGGTTCCCTCTTCCTCTGTGAACATCAGGGTTCCCTCTTCCTCTGTGAACATCAGGGTCCTTCTTCCTCTGTGAACATCAGGGTTCCCTCTTCCTCTGTGAACATCAGGTTCCCTCTTCCTCTGTGAACATCAGGGTTCCCTTCTTCCTCTGTGAACATCAGGGTTCCCTCTTCCTCTGTGAACATCAGCCCTCCCTCTTCCTCTGTGAACATCAGCCCTCCCTCTTCCTCGCTGAACATCAGGGTTCCTTCTTCCTCTGTGAACATCAGCCCTCCCTCTTCCTCGCTGAACAACAGGGTTCCTTCTTCCTCTCAGAGCTGCTCTACCTACTCGAGTTACACAAAATATTTTGATGTTTGTGTAGAGAATTGTAACTTCAGTTAGAGAATTGTGTGATTTGTTTTGTAAATGTTAAACATAATTGCACTTTACAAAGCATTATTATTAAGGTTATTATAACCCTGTTTTCATCCCAGATATGTAAGTATTTTAGTTTTGCAGTTTGTCAGTGTGGACAAAATGTAGATACTTCAAATACTGTGTAGTGTATTCATACAGCACTGCATTATACAATATCAGCATATCATGTACAGTATTTATATATGAACAAAGTAACTATGAGTATTAAATAAATGTCGTGGAGTAAAAAGTACAATATTCGCCTCTGAAAGGAGTACAAATATAAAGTAGCATCTCAAAGTACATACTTTTCAGAAGTGACCCTTTTTGGGATAATATATAGATATTTTATCACATGGTTACAATTATTGCTCCATTCATCTGTTTATCATTGTAATAGTTGTATAATAGTAAATCATAATGTATAAGTTGATTTCGTTTTCTATTGATTTGACAAATAAATGTAGTGAGTAGAAAAGTACAATGTTTGCTTCAAAAGGTAGAGGAGTAGAAGTCTGAAGTCCAGTTTTGAGGTCTTTAAACTGGTTCTTCACTAACACTAGGAAAGTGGATCAGTCCAGTTCTTAAGTCTTTACACTGGTTCCTCACTAACACTAAGAAAGTGGATCAGTCCAGTTCTGAGGTCTTTACACAGGTTCCTCACCAACACTTAGAAAGTGGATCAGTCCATTTCTGAGGTCTTTAAACTGATTCCTCACTAACACTATGAAAGTGTATCAGTCCAGTTCTGAAGTATTTACACTGGTTCCTCACTAACACTAAGAAAGTGGATCAGTCCAGTTCTGAGGTATTTACACTGGTTCCTCACCAACACTTAGAAAGTGGATCAGTCAATTTCTGAGGTCTTTAAACTGATTCCTCACTAACACTAAGAAAGTGGATTAGTCCAGTTCTGAGGTCTTTAAACTGGTTCCTCACTAACACTAGGAAAGTGGATCAGTCCAGTTCTTAAGTCTTTACACTGATTCCTCACTAACACTAAGAAAGTGGATCACATCACTCCTGTTCTGAAGTCTTTACACTGGTTCCTCACTGACACTAAGAAAGTGGATCAGTCCAGTTCCGAGGTCTTTACACTGGTTTCTCACTAACACTAAGAAAGTGGATCAGCCCAGTTCTGAGGTCTTTAAACTGGTTCCTCACTAACACTAGGAAAGTGGATCAGTCCAGTTCTTAAGTCTTTACACTGATTCCTCACTAACACTAAGAAAGTGGATCACATCACTCCTGTTCTGAAGTCTTTACACTGGTTCCTCACTAACACTAAGAAAGTGGATCAGTCCAGTTCCGAGGTCTTTACACTGGTTCCTCACTAACACTAAGAAAGTGGATCAGTCCAGTTCTGAGGTCTTTAAACTGGTTCCTCACTAACACTAGGAAAGTGGATCAGTCCAGTTCTTAAGTCTTTACACTGGTTCCTCACTAACACTAAGAAAGTGGATCACATCACTCCTGTTCTGAAGTCTTACACTGGTTCCTCACTAACACTAGGAAAGTGGATCAGTCCAGTTCTGAAGTCTTTAAACTGGTTCCTCACTAACACTAAGAAAGTGGATCAGTCCAGTTCTGAGGTCTTTAAACTGGTTCCTCACTAACACTAGGAAAGTGGATCATTCCAGTTCTTAGAGTCGTTACACTGGTTCCTCACTAACACTAAGAAATGGATCAGTCCTGTTCTGAAGTCTTTACACTGATTCCTCCTAACACTATGAAAGTGGGTCAGTCCAGTTCTGAAGTCTTTACACTGGTTTCCTCACTAACACTAGGAAAGTGGATCACATCACTCTGTTCTGAAGTCTTTACACTGGTTTCTCACTAACACTAAGAAAGTGGATCATTCCAGTTCTGAGGTCTTTACACTGGTTCCTCACTAACACTAGGAAAGTGGATCAGTCCCAGTTCTGAGGTCTTTACACTGGTTCCTCACTAACACTAGGAAAGTGGATCAGTCCGTTCTGAGGTCTTTACACTGGTTCTCCTCACTACACTAGGAAAGTGGATCACATCACTCCTGTTCTGAAGTCTTTACCTGGTTCCTCACTAACACTAAGAAAGTGGATCAGTCCAGTTCTGAGGTCTTTACACAGGTTCCTCACCACACTTAGAAAGTGGATCAGTCCAGTGCTGAGGTCTTTAAACTGGTTCCTCACTAACACTAGGAAAGTGGATCAGTCCAGTTCTTAAGTCTTTACACTGGTTCCTCACTAACACTAGGAAAGTGGATCAGTCCAGTTCTGAGGTCTTACACTGGTTCCTCACCAACACTAAGAAAGTGGATCACGTCACTCCTGTTCTGAAGTCTTTACACTGGTTCCTCACTAACACTAAGAAAGTGGATCAGTCCAGTTCTGAGGTCTTTAAACTGGTTCCTCACTAACACTAGGAAAAGTGGATCAGTCCAGTTCTTAAGTCTTTACACTGGTTCCTCACTAACACTAGGAAAGTGGATCAGTCCAGTTCTTAAGTCGTTACACTGATTCCTCACTAACACTAAGAAAGTGGATCACATCACTCCTGTTCTGAAGTCTTTACACTGATTCCTCACTAACACTATGAAAGTGGATCAGTCCAGTTCTGAGGTCTTTACACTGGTTCCTCACTAACACGAAGAAAGTGGATCACATCACTCCTGTTCTGAAGTCTTTACAACTGGTTCCTCACTAACACTAAGAAAGTGGATCAGTCAGTTCTGAGGTATTTACACTGGTTCCTCACCAAAACTTAGAAAGTGGATCAGTCCATTTCTGAGGTCTTTAAACTGATTCCTCACTAACACTATGAAAGTGGATCAGTCCAGTTCTTAAGTATCTACACTGGTTCCTCACTAACACTAAGAAAGTGGATCACATCACTCCTGTTCTGAAGTCTTTAAACTGTTTCCTCACTAACACTAGGAAGTGGATCAGTCCAGTTCTTAATTATTTTCACTGGTTCCTCACCAACACTTAGAAAGTGGAGCAGTCCATTTCTGAGGTCTTTAAACTGATTCCTCACTAACACTATGAAAGTGGATCAGTCCAGTTCTTAAGTATTTACACTGGTTCCTCACTAATACTAAGAAAGTGGATCACATCACTCCTATTCTGAAGTCTTTACACTGGTTCCTCACTAACACTAAGAAAGTGGATCAGTCCAGTTCTGAGGTCTTTAAACTGGTTCCTCACTAACACTAGGAAAGTGGATCAGTCCAGTTCTGAGGTCTTTACACTGGTTCCTCACTAACACTAAGAAAGTGGATCAGTCCAGTGCTGAGGTCTTTGAACTGGTTCCTCACTAACACTAAGAAAGTGGATCACATCACTCCTGTTCTGAAGTCTTTACACTGGCTTCCTGTGTGTCTAAGAATACATTTCAAAATACTGCTGCTGGTTTATAAAGCACTGAATGGTTTAGGCCCAAAATACATTACTGACCTCCTGCTAAATGATGAACCATCCAGATCTCTCAGGTCTTCAGGGACTGGTCAGCTTCCTGTCCCCAGAGTCAGAACTAAACATGGAGAAGCAGCGTTCAGTTATTATGCTCCAAATATCTGGAACAAACTCCAGAAACCTGCAGGTCCGCTGCAACTCTTACTACTTTTAAATCTAGGCCACTATTCTATTTTTCAGAAAACCTTTTTTAAATAGCCATTCACATCTTACACGGCACTGTAACTTATATGAATGTATTTTAAACCTGTTTTATCCTATTTTAGATTGTTTTATTTGTATTCTCTTAGCTTTTTAATGACCGTTTTAAAACTTAAATGTCATTCTATGTTTGTTCTGTTGCACTATGTCTAAATGATTTCAATGTATTTTTGTAAAGCACTTTGAATTTCCTTGAAATGGGCTGAATCGATAAACGTGTCTTGCATAGCAACAAAGATAAATACATTGTTTTATATTGGTGTAAAACTGTCAGGTCATCTTGATAAACATATTGAGTTAAAGAACTTTGAGTTTTAGGGCGGTTATAAATGTGATAAAAGCAGCAATCTTTCCTTCACTTTCAGGTTTACTCAGTGTGGAAATGTTACCGTGTCTAATCATTAACCTGGTGTATGTCCCTGTTCATCTCAAACAAAGTAAAACAAAAATGTAAGTTAGTTACTAAGACAAGCTTCTTTGTCTTTAAAACAGATTACACAAATATTCCTGGGTGACTCATTTCAGAATAATATAAAGTACAGATGTATTATCAGTTAAATGTACTTCAAGCATCAAAAGTACTTGTTAAACATAATTGCACTTTACAAAGCATTATTATTAAGGTTATTATAACCCTGTTTTCATCCCAGATATGTAAGTATTTTAGTTTTGCAGTTTGTCAGTGTGGACAAAATGTAGATACTTCAAATAGTGTGTAGTGTATTCATACAGCACTGCATTATACAATATCAGCATATCATGTACAGTATTTATATATGAACAAAGTAACTATGAGTATTAAATAAATGTCGTGGAGTAAAAAGTACAATATTCGCCTCTGAAAGGAGTACAATATAAAGTAGCATCTCAAAGTACATACTTTTCAGAAGTGACCCTTTTTGGGATAATATATAGATTATTTTATCACATGGTTACAATTATTGCTCCATTCATCTGTTTATCATTGTAATAGTTGTATAATAGTAAATCATAATGTATAAGTTGATTCGTTTTCTATTGATTGACAAATAAATGTAGTGAGTAGAAAAGTACAATGTTTGCTTCAAAAGGTAGAGGAGTAGAAGTCTGAAGTCCAGTTTTGAGGTCTTTAAACTGGTTCTTCACTAACACTAGGAAAGTGGATCAGTCCAGTTCTTAAGTCTTTACACTGGTTCCTCACTAACACTAAGAAAGTGGATCATTCCAGTTCTGAGGTCTTTACACAGGTTCCTCACCAACACTTAGAAAGTGGATCAGTCCATTTCTGAGGTCTTTAACTGATTCCTCACTAACACTATGAAAGTGTATCAGTCCAGTTCTGAAGTATTTACACTGGTTCCTCACTAACACTAAGAAAGTGGATCAGTCCAGTTCTGAGGTATTTACACTGATTCCTCACCAACACTTAGAAAGTGGATCAGTCAATTTCTGAGGTCTTTAAACTGATTCCTCACTAACACTAAGAAAGTGGATTAGTCCAGTTCTGAGGTCTTTAAACTGGTTCCTCACTAACACTAGGAAAGTGGATCAGTCCAGTTTCTTAAGTCTTTACACTGATTCCTCACTAACACTAAGAAAGTGGATCACATCACTCCTGTTCTGAAGTCTTTACACTGGTTCCTCACTGACACTAAGAAAGTGGATCAGTCCAGTTCCGAGGTCTTTACACTGGTTTCTCACTAACACTAAGAAAGTGGATCAGCCCAGTCTGAGGTCTTTAAACTGGTTCCTCACTAACACTAGGAAAGTGGATCAGTCCAGTTCTTAAGTCTTTACACTGATTCCTCACTAACACTAAGAAAGTGGATCACATCACTCCTGTTCTGAGTCTTTACACTGGTTCCTCACTAAACACTAAGAAAGTGGATCAGTCCAGTTCCGAGGTCTTTACACTGGTTCCTCACTAACACTAAGAAAGTGGATCAGCCCAGTTCTGAGGTCCTTTAAACTGGTTCCTCACTAACACTAGGAAAGTGGATCAGTCCAGTTCTTAATCTTTACACTGGTTCCTCACTAACACTAAGAAAGTGGATCACATCACTCCTGTTCTGAAGTCTTTACACTGGTTCCTCACTAAACACTAGGAAAGTGGATCAGTCCAGTTCTGAAGTCTTTAAACTGGTTCTCACTAACACTAAGAAAGTGGATCAGTCCAGTTCTGAGGTCTTTAAACTGGTTCCTCACTAACACTAGGAAAGTGGATCAGTCCAGTTCTTAAGTCGTTACACTGGTTCCTCACTAACACTAAGAAAGTGGATCAGTCCTGTTCTGAAGTCTTTACACTGATTCCTCACTAACACTATGAAAGTGGGTCAGTCCAGTTCTGAAGTCTTTACACTGGTTCCTCACTAACACTAGAAAGTGGATCACATCACTCCTGTTCTGAAGTCTTTACACTGGTTCTCACTAACACTAAGAAAGTGGATCATTCCAGTTCTGAGGTCTTTACACTGGTTCCTCACTAACACTAGAAAGTGGATCAGTCCAGTTCTGAGGTCTTTAACTGGTTCCTCACTAACACTAGGAAAGTGGATCACATCACTCCTGTTCTAAGTCTTTACACTGGTTCCTCACTAACACTAAGAAAGTGGATCATTCCAGTTCTGAAGTCTTTACACTGGTTCCTCACTAACACTAAGAAAGTGGATCAGTCCAGTTCTGGGTCTTTACACAGGTTCCTCACCAACACTTAGAAAGTGGATCAGTCCATTTCTGAGGTCTTTAAACTGATTCCTCACTAACACTAAGAAAGTGGATTAGTCCAGTTCTGAGGTCTTTAAACTGGTTCCTCACTAACACTAGGAAAGTGGATCAGTCCAGTTCTTAAGTCTTTACACTGATTCCTCACTAACACTAAGAAAGTGGATCACATCACTCCTGTTCTGAAGTCTTTACACTGGTTCCTCACTGACACTAAGAAAGTGGATCAGTCCAGTTCCGAGGTCTTTACACTGGTTTCTCACTAACACTAAGAAAGTGGATCAGCCCAGTTCTGAGGTCTTTAAACTGGTTCCTCACTAACACTAGGAAAGTGGATCAGTCCAGTTCTTAAGTATTTACACTGATTCCTCACTAACACTAAGAAAGTGGATCACATCACTCCTGTTCTGAAGTCTTTACACTGGTTCCTCACTAACACTAAGAAAGTGGATCAGTCCAGTTCTGAGGTCTTTACACTGGTTCCTCACTAACACTAAGAAAGTGGATCAGTCCAGTTCTGAGGTCTTTACACCGGTTCCTCACTAACACTAAGAATGTGGATCAGTCCAGTTCTGAGGTCTTTACACTGGTTCTCACTAACACTAAGAAAGTGGATCAGTCCAGTTCTGAGGTCTTTACACTGGTTCCTCACTAACACTAAGAAAGTGGATCAGTCCAGTGCTGAGGTCTTTAAACTGGTTCCTCACTAACACTAGGAAAGTGGATCAGTCCAGTTCTTAAGTCTTTACACTGGTTCCTCACTAACACTAGGAAAGTGGATCAGTCCAGTTCTGAGGTCTTTACACTGGTTCCTCACTAACACTAGGAAAGTGGATCAGTCCAGTTCTTAGTCTTTACACTGGTTCCTCACTAACACTAAGAAAGTGGATCACATCACTCCTGTTCTGAAGTCTTTACACTGGTTCCTCACTAACACTAAGAAAGTGGATCAGTCCAGTTCTGAGGTCTTTAAACTGGTTCCTCACTAACACTATGAAAGTGGATCAGTCCAGTTCTTAAGTATCTACACTGGTTCCTCACTAACACTAAGAAAGTGGATCACATCACTCCTGTTCTGAAGTCTTTAAACTGTTTCCTCACTAACACTAGGAAAGTGGATCAGTCCAGTTCTTAATTATTTTCACTGGTTCCTCACCAACACTTAGAAAGTGGATCAGTCCATTTCTGAGGTCTTTAAACTGATTCCTCACTAACACTATGAAAGTGGATCAGTCCAGTTCTTAAGTATTTACACTGGTTCCTCAACTAACACTAAGAAAGTGGATCACATCACTCCTGTTCTGAAGTCTTTACACTGGTTCCTCACTAACACTAAGAAAGTGGATCAGTCAGTTCTGAGGTCTTTAAACTGGTTCCTCACTAACACTAGGAAGTGGATCAGTTCCAGTTCTGAGGTCTTTACACTGGTTCCTCACTAACACTAAGAAAGTGGATCAGTCCAGTTCTGAGGTCTTTGAACTGGTTCCTCACTAACACTAAGAAAGTGGATCACATCACTCCTGTTCTGAAGTCTTTACACTGGCTTCCTGTGTGTCTAAGAATACATTTCAAAATACTGGCTGCTGGTTTATAAAGCACTGAATGGTTTAGGCCCAAAATACATTACTGACCTCCTGCTAAATGATGAACCATCCAGATCTCTCAGGTCTTCAGGGACTGGTCAGCTTCCTGTCCCCAGAGTCAGAACTAAACATGGAGAAGCAGCGTTCAGTTATTATGCTCCAAATATCTGGAACAAACTCCCAGAAACCTGCAGGTCCGCTGCAACTCTTACTACTTTTAAATCTAGGCCACTATTCTATTTTCAGAAACCTTTTTTAAAATAACCATTCACATCTTACACGGCACTGTAACTTATATGAATGTATTTTAAACCTGTTTTTATCCTTTTCTAGATTGTTTTAATTTGTATTCTCTTAGCTTTTAATGACCGTTTTAAAACTTAAATGTCATTCTTATGTTTGTTTCTGTTGCACTATGTCTAAATGCTTTCATGTATTTTTTGTAAAAGCACTTTGAATTTTCTTGAAATGGGCTGAATCGATAACGTGTCCTTGCATAGCAACAAGATAAATACATTGTTTTATATT